>JAABKM020000013.1:848298-859466 GCA_016277805.2 Papilio aristodemus | reverse complement strand
AATGAACCTGAAATTAGTGAAATTAACATAACTGTAACAACTTTAATCAAGCAAATAATCTTAATGGTCCTCCGTTTTGATTACCCCGAGACAAACACAAGAGCCCAGCTAGCTTGTAAATACCTTCAAATCTCAGACACGCTTTGATTAATGATTGGTAACGGTTGTTTACATTTCAAATCACCTCAGACTAAGAGTTTAATCGAGGATGTTGTTTGCAAACCAACAGATATTTTACAAGCGAAGAAACTGTTAGCAATAAATTTTATCAGTGCATCTTATAAAAAAATTGAACTATTAACAAAATATTTACGTGCATCTTACAAATTATATATTAAAGTGACGATGAAAATAAAATAAAATAGACCTTCTTTCATAGTTCACTATATTTTTTTATCGCATTCAGACGCGAGGAAACTTTGTTTTATAATCGATGGTAACAGTGACTTAACATATTGGAGTGTGTCACGAGTGTTGGTTTTAAAATGCGGCGAATAGATTTTATGTATTTATTTTATTCCTGTCTTAACATTCCAATCAGAAGCAGAAAATTGAATAAATTGTCTCGACTTTTTAATTGAGCTTTTGAGATCGATTTAAAGAGACAAGGATAATTGGTCCGCTAATACTTGTCGTAAGTGTTTCCGATGTTTAAATCAATAAATGATTTTTAATGAACTTGATGTTTGTTTAAGAATCATTTAGACGCGGATGTAATAAACAGGAAATCAGTAAGGATAATATTTTGAAAATCTATCATATTGATGTTTCATACCTCATCACTCACACTCGAGCTCCGCGAAGGGGTAGGCAGAGGTGCAATTAATGCGCCCAGTTTGTGTCGTCCCATGAGGTGAGCCTATTGACATAATATCGGGCACAAATTCCAAGCTACGGGTTAATATCGAGTTGAAAAATTCACTTTTTGTCCGACCCGGGATTCGAACCCGAGACTTCAACATTGCAGCCGTACCGTAATACAACTGCGCGACCGAAACAGATGTTTCATACTGGGTTTTTTAATAATTGAAGTAAGTCTCACATTTAAACATACTTTTTTTTCAATTTAGGGTTACAAACTAACAATTCGCCTTGCGATAAATGTAAATTATACATTAACAGTTTTTTTACATTTATTTTACGCAACATATATTATTTTTATCTTCATAAGTACTAAGAAATGTAAATACAAAGTACGTTTATGAACAGTATAGCATTTGCATCATAGTCAACGCCAGTTGAGATACTTTTAGAGCGAAACGCCAGAGGTAATAAAATATTTATTTACAGAATTATAAATGAAAAGTAAAGAACATGTTTCATACATTGTATTAAAATAAAAAGAAATCAATGATCCAGATGACTTTGTGCTTATGTCTACCATCTTTTACCTTGGTTTATGTGAAATTATAAGACAATTGTACTATTAAGTAGACGATTACATTTTTAATCATTTTTACTTATTTAAAACTGCTACTGATCAGTGTATGTATTGTTCTGTCTGCTTACCCCATTACTAGATATTATACATAAATAATAATTTTTTACCGGTGAAATACCTGATAATTTACCAAATTTTCACGGCAATTGGTTAATTACTTACGTCTAGTTTGCCTTTTTAACCCGTGTCCTATTTCACAAAATGCTTTTGCTTATTGAAAAGAAATTAAATCGTTTACCAATAACTTCAAGAATGTTCACAGATTTTTCTTTATTTGAACTGAAAAAAAAATCTAAAAGTTAGAATACGGTGAGAACAGAAATTGACTTTACATTCCACCCTCTAAACGATTCCGTGCCTCGTAAACTGCATTGAATTCTTTTATAAGCTATTCATTTTATTTTATTGTCAAGAATGGATTGAACAGTGAAATAAGTTTGTGTTCCTTTTCGTGACTTAATTTTGTTTTTCGATGTACAAAGTTAGAACTTTTACAAATCTAGCAACATCATTTGTTAATGTAATAAAGTTTCATTTTTATAGTGTTTGTAGTGTTGTGTCTATTCCATAAATACGAACATTGTATCACGTATACCAGTAAAGGGGGTAGTTGTCATCGAGTCAGTCTTGTCTCGGGCGAGGAGACGAGTTGGACGTGCGCGCTCAAAGCTGTGTTTTTTGTTGTTTTTCCAGTTAATGTAGGTTGTAATGTCTCTGAATGTGAACAACATCGGTCAAGAAGACTCTACAGTTTGTCTACCAATGTCAACTATGAAACTCAAAATCCTTGTAAAACGATTATAAGAAATATCATTGATCAAAACTGTTCTACTGCGAGAAGATATAAACGTTATTAGCTGCATTTATAAAGTATTATATGTCATTGACATTGTAATATTTATGAAAATAATGAGAAGGATTGTTGTTTCAAAGAGAATACACGGATTATTCACGGAACCGCCGTATGATAATTTTGTGTTATTGTTTGAAAAATACGTCCATATTAAAAATATAAAAAGTGTTTACAAAACCTATCAACATAAAAAAAAATAAAATAATTAAGAATACGTGAATTATATTCTAAATTAATATAAATGTAATATGCAATTGATACAAAACTAAAGACTAAAATATTGAATCGGATTTGAAACATTCTTTTTGCATTTGACAGACAAATTATTAAGATAGGTTTAAGCTATTTACTATCACGCTACGACTTTTAGGTGCTAAACAAAAAGAAAAAGAAGCTAATTTGCGATAAATGGTAAATACATTATATTTACATCGCTTCTGATATGCAACTAATAGTCTACCAAGTCTAGACTTAAACGTAAACCGAAACGAATCTTATCTCGCTGTCTTTAATATCTCAACAAATCTAGATAAAAATAAACTGAGTAGCTAATTAAAGTCCTATCTTCAGACATGAAATCGCACTTAAATTCAAACAAGAACGTCTTCGAGTCAGCAGTAGCCATTTATAAACTTGAGGCACCATCGACATCCACTTAGAATTAGGAGGATTGTGGAAAATCCATTTTCATTATTCGACGGTATCTTAGTTAACATGGAAATTGCATAATGTAATCAATAGATAGTCGAGGAACACATTATATTTTTATTTGTATAGATTATTAAGAAATAGAATATAAAAACTTATTTATTAAGACACAATAAATTAAGAATGCTAAAAACTAGCAGTGAGTCTATCGGCATATTGAAAGAAAATTCCAAATTCCGAACAGAAATGTAATTTAAAAATTCAATATAATTTTGCTCAGCCCGATATTGGAATCCGAGATTTGACATAAAAAAAAATTTGAGAAGAGTTGACATAAATTGCGATGAAGTCTAAAATATAAATTTATGTATTTATAATTTTTAAACATGCTACTAAGTGCTAAACTTATTAAGATTAACTTGAAATAGATAAGTTAATATCCGATGCAGGCTGTATCGTACGTGCTTTTAAGCTGATTGTAACGTGATTGTATAATATTCAGGCAATTGCTCTTCGCACGAGAATAATAGGCACTAAAATGAAAGTGCACTTTGTCGGTTAGCTAAAGCCCGATGTGGTAACAATTTTTTAAAACTTGAAACTTATTTATAATTACATAAAGATAATTAATTATTCCCAAAACTAACGCCCGATATCGCAATAGGCTCGCCCATTATCATGCGATGGAAACATTCGGCAAGAAGTGGGATACACTTATTGCTTCTATACCGTATGTAATTATTTTCCTACTTGCCCACTGCTAGACAATGGACATAAATCAATACCTGTAAGATGGTAACAATATCTTTTCTTAGATTTTTCAAAGTATATAACGGATTTTAAAGCGGGTTTTCACCAATAAACGGAGTAATTGGAGAGGAAGATTTATATTTAAAACACACCTATATTATAGTAGAGAAAAGTCTAAAATTCCTTATATTTCTGTATTATATAAGAACAATGTATTAAGACAGCATGCGACGCGTGACGTATAGAGAATATTAAAGGAAGCGGGTCAGTTCATAAGAGGATTATTTACGTTAATACCGCTCACGTTTGTAAGTCATACTTGGCTGGGTCAAGTGGGGCTTACAGCTTTCAAATAACAAACCTTTAAGTATTTTTTTTATTAAAGCCTTATCTATACAAAATACATTCATTATAGCCCAGTGGTTATTTGTACAAAGCGTGCTAGGTTTGAAATAGGTTTAATTATATAAAAAACGTAGCTATTTTATAATTGTGTCGTGTCTATATCATTTTATAAGGCTAACAATGCTTTAACTTAATTAGTATTTGTATTCATGTGTATGAAGGGCCCTTTAATATTTCGTGTATTATATACTTGAATATACAAATAACTTAGTTTGTTTTAGTCTATTTAATTTAATAATAAATCAATTTTTTTGTTTAATTTTACTTTTATTAATTTTCTTCTTTATCTCTTTCTACGATAAAGTTTTCCCCACACCCGAGGTTGACTGGTAAAGAATAACTATAATAATGATAATGATAATGATAATAATAATAATAATAATAATAATAATAATAATAATAATAATAATAATAATAATAATAACCGTAACGGTAACGGTAACGGTAATGGTAATGGTAATCGTAATAGTAATAATAATAATAACATTAATGATAATGATAATAATAATAATAAAGACTAATTAAACAAATAAATAAGTTCTTTCATATTGTAAATCTTTACAAATCATTTCATAAGAGCGTAGTTCACTAATAAAGTCTGGACGACTTTTGCATTGGAATTATCTTTAAAAAAAATAACTAATAATAAAGATGTTAATTGTAATTTTGACCATGTTAATAATATATCATACTTTTTCAAAAATATTTTTAGTATGCGAAAATTTTATATTAAATTATGTCCTCACCGGCGAAGCGGACTTATTTTCGTTGAATTTAATAAATCTTCCCATGTTTCCTTCTCGCGCTGTCTCTGGAAAACACCGAGGAAGTCCTGTTCTTACATTCAATGCGCGTTTCTAAAAGGATTAAATTTATTATTCCCTAAGTCTCTCGACTTTTTAATATTTTTCTTGTGAAATAATTTTAAGGAACTGTTAGACGAAAAAATCGTTTAAATATAAAATTATTTGTTGATTTTTTTATATTTATAAAAAGAATAACATAAGTAAATCTTTCTAAAATGTGGCAATTTTCGTAGCCGTTACGTTTCAGCTAACGAATGCAAAATAATTAACTGCCGTATATCTTTTAAGATTTTTAACAAACAAAATATACAAAACATAAACTTTTCGTTTAGGTATTGTCAAATCATATAGTTATCTTAATTGAATGTTTTTTAAGATGTATGTATGTATTGCATCGCCGTATATGCTCATTCATACGTTACATATACGCTGCGCGTATGCTACGTACACGCTACGTACACGCTACACACACGCCACACACACGCTACGCACACGGTACGCACACGTTGGCAAACGCTACGCAACGACGCTGTGTGCGATGGCCCTTAAACCTCTTCGCGTGGAACAAAAAGCAGAGCTCGATGTTAAGCGTTCACGAGTCACATACATTTTGCTTGTTGTGGCGCTTTTATCGTGATTGCCTGACGGTGCCTTTAACTCGGCCAATTACTCCCGACTTTCTACTGAATAATTGAAGAGGGTAGTGCGCGCTATATCATGATACAAATCTTTTTGTTACTATTCCTAGCAAGTATTACATACATATATGTATTTATAATGTATGTATTATATAATCAGGACTTTTTGTCACTTTTTTTTGGGAGAACTACTCGGTGACAGACAAGTTCAACTTGTGAGAATCGTATATATGTTTTAATTTGTATAGAGATAACTTTGACCTACTCAAAAAAAAAAAACTAAATTTTTCTACCATTCCAAAATTTCTTTGTGTATATGTCACATACAAACCAAAGCCATGACACATGAAAAGTCAGTCTAGGCTAATCATAAATTGTTATATAAACGTCTCAGTTTATATCTGGGTTACAAGCGTGATTGCATATATTATTTTAAAGATAACAGTGAAGGCAATAAATGAAAATATAATTGAACATATATGTACATGCATAAGTTTTATTATATGCATACATATAAATGTTGCAGTTTAATTAACAGTAGCAAAATATTATTTTGTTGACAATAAAATAAAATTATCCATTCGTTTACCGATTTACATAAAATTACTGAAACAGATTGAACATTTTATGCAAACTTTAACAATATATCGATGTAATGAATCCCAAGTGTCACTATTAATTTGCATGTACATTAAGCGTATTTATTTACATTACTCAAAATATAATTTTAAAGGCTTACGCTCTTAAACAAAAGGGGGAAGTCAGGCTAATGCTTGCAAAATTGAGTTTGGTATATCCTTCCTTACATCGACACATACGTTTTCGTATACTCTGTTCCAAATGAAAGCAGAAATAATGTTAACAAACCTTGAATTTCATCCTTATATTCATGAATTCAAAAATATTTCATATATACAATTTCACTTCTCTTCATGTAATGTTTGTCATAAGACTACATTTCTGATAAATCTTTTTTATTAAGGAAAGGATGGGAGGGAGTAGACGATATGACAGAGGAGGAGATTAAAAGGAAAAGAAATGGTCCTTTTTCTTTAAATTCTTTTTATACAAATAATAATTTTAAATCAATAAACAAATAAATACTTAAATAATTAAAAAAAGTAATATTATTTGAAGAATTTTTTATTAACGAGAAAAGCCTGGCCCACTTCGTAACTGCGTGAGATTTAATTAAAGACTCCGTTTAGTTCTTAAGTAAGCCTAATGAACTATAATAAATCCTCTTTTTTGCTAGAACATTTCTTTCTTCTTGAATTATTTTCTTACAAGAAAATTATCTAGCGTTGATTCTTGGAAGATCTGTAATGCAAAACTTAGTAGTTTTAAATAACTAATAATGTAGTTGTATTCGACCTTATTGTTCAATTATAAAATGTTCGCTGCGAATAAGGCATCTAGAATGTTTATGAAGATAAAATAATATTTGGTTGTTTGCATGCTCGAACTAAACTGAAAAAATACTAAAGTAAACTTTTTTTGTAATAGTAAGCTCTTTTATCAACATGTAATGCAAGCTACATTTTTTTTTCATATATCTAGCTACTGGTGTAAGTTCGAAAAGGGTTGCTGTTTTATTTTAATGAATAATTGATATTTATTTAAAAATCTTTCACGTACATAATTCGTGACAAATAATAGCGTCAACACTGTCGTAGAAAGGTGATGGTAGAATTACCTTGCGTAATACCTACAACCAGTCCTGAAAATGTTTAACCTTTGTTTCGAATACGAAAATTTTATTAAATTATGTAGCAATTTAAAATGAAACCAAATCCGCAGAAACTCACATTACGCGAGATTAAATTTATATTTGAACAAAGTTCGCCAACATTCTATTTCAATTTTATATTAGTCAGAAAAGTTGTCCGGGCCACGGTTTACTGGCGAGTTAGTAGTCCAGGTAAGGTGAAACAATCCACGACCAAATAATTAAGGAAAGTTAAACACGGATTTGACCCAAACTAAAACTATCTTAAACTAGTGGAAATAGTTAGTTTAATATACATTAATACATATGTTTATAATTGTACGTTTGTTCCACTGCGACCTTCTATAGGTATTCTTTTGTTCTTTTTTATATTTTTTTGTCATTTTTTTTGTAGAGTCACGAATTAAACAATTCTGAAATGTACTTTCTACTAAAGTATCGAATGAAATTGTGTATAGTCGTAAACTTAGATAAACGCGATATTCATAAGCCGGAAACTACGTAACATCTCTATGGCAAAGAGCCAAAGATTGTGGGCCAGATGTTACGCACACAGTCCATTAAATGTGTAAAGTAAAGAATTATTGTACCACTTAAAGAAAGAATAACAAAGACAATGCAGATATTTGCATTTACAATTTCCTTGAACATACTCATTTTTACGTTTTAATGTTGTTTTCATATTCTAAAAATTGCATGTATAAATTTGAGATAATATTTATTTAAATCGGTAAAGTTGCTTAGGCTCCGACGTCGAAGTGGAATGGTTTGGATCAATCAGTTGGTCGATAAATAAGTAATCTTCCTAATCAACAATTACGCCAACAGTAATCATACAGAAATGAGACGTTAGCAGAATTAGGAGGCGGATTGTCCACGATCGTTTAAAACGTCTAATACGGTTTTATGACATAAACAATAATTCCTACGATTATTGTAGCCACGTTGTAACTTAAACACATCTTGTATTTATTATCTGTATTCAATTTGTGCGTAGGCTTTAAACTTTTTGCTTAACGATAGGAATAAGGCTTAGGAAGCCGAGTCAGTTACGTTTCTTTTCTGAAAGATAAATGACTTGGAAAGTATAAAACGTCGTGATGTTCTCTTTTGTATTCAGTGTTGTTTTGCATTGCTCGTGTACTGCTTTTTTTTGTTGTTGATTTCTTTTTATTCCCAATTCTCCTTCAACAATGAGCTTTTTCTTGAATTTTCTGGGATTTATTTTACTGCTTGTGTCAGTAGAAATTATTTCAAATATTTGTCATGTGTTCTTTAATCAAGAAGTAATGTAGTTTTTTTTTATGAACGGGAGACCTACTTAAATAATAGAATTAGTTGTCGACTGACCTTTGCTTACCACTGCCATCTCTAACACCGAAAGATCTTTTATCCGTAAGATATTTAGAATTCATATCGATAAAATTGGTTATTTCACACTCTTGTCAAAGGATTAAACACCCAAGGCCGTGAGTACAGCTATGGTACTAGTTTAATATTGTTTTATAGAATTACGCGACTTGAATTGAAAGACACATGTATAAATAAATATAAATACTCGTACATTTGAGAATTTAATTTAAATACGTAAGACTTTTTTCATATCTACAAATTCCTGATATATTATATTTATTGTTTTATAAAAATAAAGCAATCAATTCGTGTAGATTTTGCCAAATATTTCCATGAGTGTAATTCGAAAATTCAACAGGGAAAAGTCCTGAATATAAGAAAGGCCAGTTGTACCGGAAAGCTTTTTGTCGGTATGGAATATTTTATTTTTCACTACGTGTATGGCCCATTGTTATGAAAGGTTTAGTGGAGCGCACGGAAACCACGCGGGCAGGAATAAACACGATGTAATTTATGGGCTTTAAATAAAAATTTAGATTGTAGCTTGATACACAACAATCCCTCACAAGTGACGTGTCGACATTACACCAACGGAACGCTGTCTTTCGACATATGAGCATAATTATACGGTAACTTAATAACTCAGTAATCTTAGAGAAATTTCCGATATTAACATTGAGGTAAATAATTCAACGGGAAATGTTATCAACATATTATTTTCATATAACGTGAAGCTAAATGTGAACATAACATATGTACACATACACACATGCGCTAGAAAAACATTACTCTTCCAAGTAAGTCGATTACAAAAATATCGAAAGGATGATATAGAATTCAATGGAAACATAAAGAAAGACGGTTTCATAATACTTAAACAAACGTGAAAGTACATATATGGAGAAAATGGAAGTCGATTAAAGAAATTATATTCATCAAAAGAAAAAGATGAAGTCCTAACCAAAAAATGCTACATTTTGGGACACTTATGTGTATGGAACTGGGTTTAATACTGTTATATTCCATTTAAAAGTGAACCATACTACAGGATGTCACAATGCATTCTTTACTTAAGGTTATTTGAAACTCTAACGAAAAAATTACTTAAAAATTGTTTTTACAAAATTTATAGCATAAAAAACGCACCCTCCACCTACGTTTACCGAAGGGAGAGACAGAGTAACTAGTGCACCCACGATTCGCTGTATGTTTTTCCGTCCTCCGTTTACAGAACTTACGGTAACAATAATATTTTCTTTGTAACTAGACGTAAAATATAATACCGCAATAGTAAACTTTCTATACTAGACGAAAAATGCCAAATTTTCCTAGTCTACGTGGAATTTAAATATTTTATTCATTTGCATGCATCATATCCGTTATTTTGCTGAAATACAGGATTTACTATACGTGTATATGTGCATTGAGCAGGCTTTTACTATCTATTTTAAATATTCTTTCCAACTAGCGAAAAATTTGAAGCTCAAAATTCGCATTGTTAGTAGAACATATTCCGTATTAAAAATGCTTGTCTTTTCTCTACTATACTATAATTCTCCTACGTCTTCCTCTATAATCTCTCTGTCTATTGGCGAAAACCGAATAAAATCTTGTTGTGTTCTCGAAATAATGCGAAGCACGTTAAATCATATAGTGCTTTATAATTTAATAAATTATCTAGAAATTCAAGAAAGTTTTTAAATTTGTCAAACCAATTACTACACAGACGAAAGTGTAAGAACAAGTAAATAATGAATATAAATTCTGTTTATGACGCTCTCTCAGAACATCAGTAAACAAAAGCAAGTGAGCCCTTTCACACGAACCATGGCGGCAATCACTCACGGGATACAACAATAGAGCAATAAAATGTACAAGCAAGCTTGAACCACAAGCCACGGAGCGTACGCACCGGGTGTACCCGAGATTAGTATCATAATAAGGTATCTGTATATACCGCTTGAAATATTTTATTTAACACGCCTTGAATGGATTAACATATTACCTTATAAGTAATCAAACAATGGACCAAGCTGCTCTAAGCTGACATCTATGTCGCATATACGCTTACGTTCGTGATCCTGAGGGGTAAGCAGAATTTAGTTTAGTTTTTAGCAACACACAGAGAGAGGCTACGTTGTGTATAGTATGCGCGTACACACGTAGGGAGGCATGATAAATGGTTTTCACTGCTCTTGCGATAGATAATAAAAGTAAAAAAAAACCAAGTCAATATTCAAATGTGAACCATGGTGCAGAACGAATTCACACAATTGCAGAAAATAACTGAGCCATGAATACGTCCTTTAATGTTGAAGGTAATGTACGGTTATTGTGGAAGGCATTACGAAGATATTGATTCAATATGTGGCATCAGCAACTCTCTCGTTCCTACAAAGCCTTCTTGAAATATTTTCCGGCATTAAGCGAGATGATGGATGTTATTCCGATGTGTCATTGAGAAATGTTTCAAATAAACACTTCTTCCGGTTATGGTTTTTATTTAATAAAAGACTTTTTTTTGACATAAATAATACATAACTTT
>JAABKM020000013.1:728773-740743 GCA_016277805.2 Papilio aristodemus | reverse complement strand
GTATACATTATTTCTAATATTAAAATTACAAGCACTATTTTCTTTTTTTCATCTAAATCATTGGAGCTATTTCTGAGAGAGTCAAAATACTTTGGTATTATTGTATATATCGTAAGTACATTAAAATTAAGTGTCTCGATGGCGCAGTTCTACAATACTACAACATTGCTAAGGTCTGGATGTCGAATACCGGATTGGGCAAAGTGATAATAGCTTCTTTCCTATCAACCTTGAGTTTGGAATTAGTGCCCGATATGGCGATAGATACGCTCCCATATCATGAACACATCCGGCTAAAAGTACACGTGTGAGAAGAGACGACGTAATCTGCATAGGGGTAAGCAGACTACGTCGTCTCTTCTCACACGTTCTTGAAGGGGTTCAAGTAGAACTGGTGTGAGTATATACTCACACCATTGCTTGTCCACAATCACCTTAAGACTACTTTTTGATTACCCTATTCAACTTTCACATTTTGCTATATCGATCAATTCCAGTATAAATTCAGATTACACGGTCAACACTTCAGTTTGTTTTACATTTCGATTGAATGTATGCAATACATTTAGTTTGGTCCGCGTGACGCAAACTAGATTTACTGCGACGTGGCTTCTAAAACATTTGCATAGATTCTGATGTTTTTTGACACTTGCAATACTGGCGAATTGGATGTAGAAAGAGATTTTGAAATCTGAGTCTTCTAATATTATCTCTTTAAAAATGAGTACGTTATTACTTATATAATAGAAAAAAAAACCTACCCCACGCCTGTATCAGAAGAGGTAGGCAGACGTGCCAGTGCACCCATAATTCGCCGTATGTTTTTCCGTCCCATGATGTTATAGGTGGTGATCCTATCGCGACATCGGGCACAAACTCCAAGCTCCGGGGTGGTATTGAGTTGATTATGTACGTATATATTATGTCATACATGGTAACGTTATGAAGGTAGTTGTAGATTGTTGGTTTTGTCGCAGTATTTATAAGTCGTCTAAGGTGGCTGCAAGCTTATTCTCTACCCGGAGCTTATAGCACTTTCTCATTACCTAGCATACTAATGAAGCATTGCTTGTCGCAGCAACGTAAGCCGAGCGCCCACTAGACAACGGATTTAGTGGTGAGACCATATTTCAAAATTAAAATATAATTTGTTACATGTATGTGGATAAATAAATACATATGTATATATATTTTTGAAATTGTCTAGCATTAATTTTAAGAATAGATGTTTCAAAAGTAACAATATGTTACTTTTGAAACATCTATTCTTAAATTATTGTTAGACAATTTCAAAAATATATATACACATGTATTTATTTATCCACATACATGTAATCATTTGTATCTAAATATAAAGATGAATGTGTGTCTGTATGTACTCGATAGATTCAAAACCCATACATCCAATTATCGTGAATATTTGGAAAATTATCAGATACTTTGAATTTTTTCTGTTCTGCCTTTTTGTTTAAACACAGCAACATGTGAACGGGTACAGCAAAGTTACAAGTTAAGTTACAAGCGTCTATTAATTCGACAAAAATAAGGAAAACAAAACACTGAGTTATATATAAATTCTTTTTTTCATCTAGTGCACATTTTCAACTATTTGTTTCTTTAAAACTTTAAGCATTTTTTTTTCGTGAATCGGAAAAACATACGGCGAAATGTGGGTGCACTAGTTGCACCTACCTACCCCTTCAGGTAATACAGGCGTGAGTTATGTTTTTTTCTTTAATGCGCGGTCGAGTCGTAGAGAACGTCTATGGGCATTAAGTTAAGTATAACTACAACAATAGTATATATTGCGAACTTCCACAAAATTGAGTAACTAAAATTATATAATTAACGGCTATGATCTTGTTTGTGAAAATCTTTACACGATGACACGAATACTCACCTATCCATTACCAGAAAATTTGCTCTAAATTAAAAGGTTTTTTTATATGAATCTTGATCTATTTGTAAAAAAAATATGTTTATTTCAAGAGGAAAGAAATTAAGAACATAATTGAAATGGACAGTTCTCGTCGAACGGGAAGTTTGTTCAGCTTTTCGTTAACTGACACGCTGACAAGTGTGAATATATCAGTATGATTGAAATTGGAAATATTTGCGAGAAAAGAAATTCGGATGTTTTGTCTTTTGTCTCTCGATAAAATATAAATAGTAAGTCACGTTTTTAAAAATAAAGCAAATAAAAGGCTTATGTACTTATAATAATCCAGCGCTCATCGAAATCGAAGTAAAATCGGTCAGCGACCGTGCAATTTCATAAAGCGCTTTTCGATGATATTAAAAAGATATTTTCTTGATACGAGTTTTATATAGAGGGCTTGTTCGTGCCGTATTAGAATAAGTATTAGCTTCTTAAATCCAAACTATTCTTATTTTGTAATATTCATTTTAGATTTGTTGTATTTTCCGAAGTAGACAGATCTGCAACTTGTGCATTCAAGTTTCGACGTATTTTTTTCCATCCCATAATGAAATAGGGGGCAAGTCTATCGCCATATTTACATCTATATAACCCGAGACCTCAGCAATGCAGCCGTACTATAATTGTAAGCGAACCCAAAATCCTGAAAAAATAAGCTCACACAAGCACGCTTACATAATAGAGCGTGGGTAAGTCTATGAAGAATGTGAAATGACTTACAACTGACAAACAAAACACCACTGTTTGTGGGGACAGAAAACGAACCAACATTTCAAAGTCAAGCCGTTTACGAGACAATCGAACGGACATACAAGCTTACGAAATTACGGCATACACAAATATATTCTAGGTCAGTCTAGTAAAAATAAAATAAATATAAATCTTAAAAGACAGCTTACAATAAATGCTATAAAGCTAAACAAGCTATTTCGATCTGAACAAACAGCTTATAAGAGAATGTTAGCGAGTGTCGATGGCTTTCATGATAAGCCCTTATTAGTTGGCCGGAGCGGAAACTTCTAGAGGTCCTTATTGGTAATTGCACTGTCGAGTTCGGGAACATTTCAACTTATCGAATCGAATTAAGTAACGGCTTACCTGAAAATGATTTTCTCTAACAGGGAACACGTGTTTTACATATTTATTGCTAAGTCGTTAAAAGTATAAAATTATATAAACAGATGTCCCAAAAAAGAGGACAATTATCAAAAATATTTTGTAAATTGTAGTTAAGACATTGTTTTGACTGAGAATTATTTTTGGATTCAATACAGGAATGTCAAAAAATACAGGTGTCCCGAAAGGATGTCGTCAAAACAACAATGATGGAGTAGGCAGTAGCCGAAAATATTCTACATATTTCGAGACTAATTGATGCATTAATATGCACTTTATAATATGTTTTTGGTAACTTATTTAATATAATTTTAAGTTCCTTCTCGTTTCACTAACGAACGCTGGGAAAAGCCTTTCTCATTTGTCAAAGTAGACAAGTATGAAAGTTCAAAGTAGGGGATGTCACAGTGTCCAAGAGAAACGAGCTTCTAGAGGCTAAACGATATTTTAATGCGGAAATTTATGCTCGAGTACATTTTTAATGTATGCTCTAAAAGATATTAAGGATTCAATTACTTTTTTTTAATGTGTAATATTTCTATTTATCTTAAATTTAATTTTCTTTTAAATCAAAACATATTTAGTATAACACATTAGTGTTACGCCTTTTATTCGAGAAATTATCTCTGAAAATTTATATTTATTTACATTTTATTTCTTAATCTGTCTTGATAAGTATGTTTTACACAAAAACGCGAATTTCCACAAAAAATGTCATTATTCTAATTCTATTGTCTATTTGTTTGAATATCATGCTTAGAACATCACAAACACTTGCTTTGGCTAAGCCAAGACTAAGTAACGTCTGTTTACCTCGACTTTTATATCTTCCAAAAAAAATACGATCTTATGATAATAGACAACATAGAGCGAAGTTCGGTTTACAGTTGATAAAAAAGTAATGAGAGATAAATAAAATTTGAATATAAAAATATTTACACAGCAAGCGTGTGGTTATGTTTGAAAACACGACTCTACAACGTAGCGGCGTACAAAGGTAATTAGACGAGGGTTGAGTTCCTTGCCTGTGTACGAACTAATGAAACATTCCACGCTTCTATTACACGAGAAAAGTTATAAAAATTGTATTCGTGCAAATAAGTACTTAAGCATAAAAATACTGCCTCGGTGGCGCAGTGGTATCTCGTATTACGTATACACTACGACTACAACGTTGAGGTCACGAGCTCGATTTCCGGATTATTTTTGATACCTAAAAAGAAAAATAATAAAATTTTATGTTTTTTTTTTTGTTTCAAAAACCTGTCCCGGGAAATACCTGACAATTTCCCAATTTTTTTTTTGAATCTTTCAATTACAAACAGACACATTCATTTTTATGTATGTAGATAAACAATTTTATCTTATTTTCTGTTTTTAATGATATAGATATTTTTAGAAAGCTATATTTCGTATTCGGTATAATGTTTCAAATACACCTACATTTATGTTTATTTTAGAAGTTTTGCAGCACATGCATTAGTAACCAATAACAAGTCTAGACTTTGCGAAAAAAACAACTTTTTCTTTGAAACGCCTCATTATGGTAAAAAAATATTGTCAGGATTGAAACTTACTGCCCCCACAGATGTTTATTTTTGAAAGCAAACGATGGTGGGACGAGTCAAAAACAAAGTATATTTCAATGATTTTTTTTACATTTTTACACCAAATACCCGCAATAATATAAAATAAACTAATAAGTTACACCTGTCTTCTATGAGGTCATGGTATTTTACCAGTCGAGCGGTCTAATTCGAGTAACCGATGTGCTCCTTCCGAACTCTAGCTGGCTAGCAGAGCCGAACGTCAATGGCCAGACATACAGACTCCGCTTCCTCAACCACCTTAAAATAAATATTTTCTAAGAACGGACTCGCCACCTTAGCTTCTAGTTTAATTTCTATTAACTGAATCGTCTCCCACGTTGTTCAATTATAAATAAACGCACTGAACAGATGCGTTCGAGCTGCATTCGTTTCGATAGCAATTTGATTGCTGCATCTGGTGCACATGTCACTGACCGACTGTGAATTTTGCCAGTTTTTAATCCGACAGATATATTAGAAATTGTCACAGATTTGTTAAATGAACGAATCATTCATAATTTGACGTACCGTCTGAAACGCAACAAACTATTTTTTTGTTAAACAATTTTTTTGTCACTATTTTCATTCATAATTACATATCTAACCTAACCTTAAGTTCTTTCCCAATCATACTTATGTAAGCTTCATTGTAATAAAGCAAATAAATTACGAGTTAATAATTTAACGGTTTGAATTCGACAGGTTTTAAACTGACGAGAAATGGCTTGTAAAATTATGAATATTCAGTTAACAATTTGCCAACAGTTGATAATACCCCTGGTCTGATTATAATATGTCGAAGTTCACAATAGGACAGCGACATACATTATGCAGTTTGCGTTGAGATGACTTAGTTCTCAGATCTATAGCTCCCGCTAGACGAGCGCATTTAAAGTTTGTAATTGCGTTTTTATTCACACAATATACGGTTAATAGAACTTCTTGAATGAAACTTTGTTATTGGATTGCTTCTTATTTTTATTCACAAGAAGTTATTCGCTCGATTTCATTTAACTACAATTAAAAAGAAAGATAAGAATTTTTACTACGAATTGATCCCCCGACTACATCCTCAAGCGGTTACTGTAATAGCCTTGTTCAGGCAAGCGTGTGCACAAAAAAAAGTCTACGGAATTGAACCAGTAAAGTAATCTTTTTTAATTATAAAATTGCGTATGATACGTAATGAAGAAAGAAAAAAATATGTTACTCAAATACATTGCAATAATGAAAGACAATAAATATATTAATGTAAATACAAAAACGCATTAGACAAATCAAATATAAGAAAAAAAAATAATCAACGCTCAGAATAGTCCTACAACATTAATTTCCAGTGACAATGGACTTATTCCACTTGAAAAGTCCTAGTAGAAAGTAATAAATATAGGAAGTTTGAAAATAAAACTCTCAACAAACGAGACGTCTGATTCTACGAACCCCATTTTCTCATCCACCTTCAGAGAACTACGTCAGACAGGATTCAGTGACGGACAGGCGGTTTATTAAAGACTGTACAAATACAACTACAATACAAACTACAGTACAAATACAATACAAACGACAAAAGCGATATATTGGTCAATAGCATACGGTACTATTGGTCCTAAGATTTGAATACCTCATCTAATGAGAAAATCAAGGATTTTCAATTATTTTTATATTTTGTAATGTATTCATTCCAGTTTTACAAAAAAAATATATCCTTGATCTTTCTTTTATAAAAAAAAAAATGTTTTTATTACATTTTATCGCTTCCTTAACTTTCGTTTGTGTGACACTGTCCTATCTATCGCAGACAAGCTTTGCATTGCAGCTAATTCTAAATTCTTGTCTTACGTTTTATTAAATTGATCACCCGCCGTGATATTTATTACATTAAATAGTAATCATTGCATTCTTCTGTCAGCGAGGAACATTGATCTTAGAATGAGATGAGGAATAACGAAAATTAATAAATATTTCGTGTCCTTCTTACTCTTAGGTATCACAAAAGAATGTAATTATAACTTTTGAAATTTAATTATTTTTACGGTCATCAGATTCGAATTAAGATATTTAATTTTTCAATTCGATATTAGCTCGAAGTCTGGAATTTAAGCCAGATATGGCGATAAGCTCGCTGGTTGCACTAGTTGCATCTCTGGCTATCTATTCAGGGAGCACAGGCATAAGTGTGTTTATTCTATGAACGCATAATCTTTAACCAAAAACATATTTATAATTTTATATTTATATTTTTATGAATATAGAATTAATTAATTCACACGTCCATAATATGCAACGTTATCATATAACCTTCAAATGTAATATTCATTTTTGTTGGTAGTTCATTACTCCAATCACGTTTTAGTAACACACGGCTAGCTTGTTTCAGAATAGAAATTCTCATAGCAGGCTATTAACTGGTAAAAAACGAATTTGTCAGTTAATTTAGAGCTCATCTGAGGGCAATAACGCGACGCAAGTGTACTCTGAAATTAGAAACGTGTTTAACGTTTTACATGGCGTCGCACTTACATCGAACAGTACAAAACACAGAGCAATGAAACACAGAGGGTATGTAAATTTATATTTTTCAAAACACTTTTTTTCATATAGAAGAAACTAGAAAACGAGCAACTGCTATGCCTTTGCAAAAAGTAAATGTTGCTTAACTTTGAAGGATTAAGGATGGGTTAAGCAAAAAAAAACTGATATATCTTCCCCTTTTCATCCTTTTCTTTTTAGAAAAGAATGGAAAGAGTATCAAAAATAGACCTTAATGTAAAACAAACTACTTTGATCAGTACGTAACCATTGTCAGATTTCGAACAGATTTTCCCCGAAGTGACAGGGACAGATGTGACAGGAGTAGTTTTTTGTTTTTTTATTACTGATACAAAGTACTATTAATAATATATTTTTTTATTTTTAAAATGTAAAAATTGAAGTTTATCTATGCATCTCTCAGATTTATTCGCCGCCAGGGGTTAGGCATTAAGGGAAAGACTCGTTACGTCGGTGATGTATTACCAACGTAATTAATGTATCACACTTTTAAGTGGAAATAACGCGCCGCCTGCGAGCTTACGTTACGCGAAACGCGTAAGTAATTGTTAAATGGATACAACGGATGATTGATGGTGTGATTCAGTTAAATTACGTGTACCTTATTTATTATTTAATCAATATTCTTGTGGTTTTCAAAATTTGATTACATCCATACATAAAAATGTTTGTTATTATAATTTTTATGGTAATTTCAATTCCCATATATTTTCATTTCAGGCTACAGAGCATCTGCAAGCCCCGCCAAGATCTCCGGTTCAAACTAGTTTGTTCTGGTATATGGCTTTTTTAATTTTCTATTACCTTGTCATTTGTTTGGGAGACCGACAATACGTGAACCGTACTTCTTAGTATGATAATATATTCTGAAAACATTTTTAGTTCGAACCAATCAGTATTTCTATTTTAAAAACAGCGCATACGTTTAAAGCTACTTTGCGGATAACAATCCCTCAGAGTCAAAAACTTTCAATCCCACAAAGAGCTCTTCTTTAGGTATACATAGTGTTGTTGATACCTTGTAAATATCGATAAAATCATTTGACAACTAAAAATGTAAATGACTTTTATGCTATTTTTTATCGCTTTAAGAAAGTCGAAAAATTACGAATAGAGTGATACACAACTGACAAAATCAGTCAACAGTTTTTGCCACAGGAGATTACAACGGCACGGAAATACATACATATGGTACTATACATCATTCAAAAATAAAAACATTGTCGCCCTTTCAGTTAGGCTAATATACCTTATATTGATTTCTAAATAAAATCGACAATTCCACAACTTTTGACTGTCTAAAAGTTGTGTAGTTAAAATTAGTCGGACTGTCGATAACTGATCGATATATCCTACGAACATCACTAGCAGCTGTACGGAAGTGCAATATCGGATACCGACTTCACGTCAATGGAATAAAACACGGAAATCTGCGATACAAGCTGGCTGAGATCGGAATAACAAATGTACAAGAATATTGAATATTTTTCAAATTCAGTTTTTACAGAATTGAAGGAAATATACTTAAAAAGTCTTTTAATTGATTAGCATTGAAAGGTAGATAATACAACAGTGACCTTGTCTAATAGTTACATTAAAAGAAATTATTGTGATACGGGGTATGGCTCGTCCCCTATCACATCATCAAATGAAAACATACAGTGAAAATTGGGTGCATTTTACTCGCGTTGTTGCCTCTACCTACCCTTCGGTGAACATAGGCTTAAGAACGGCTTATTGCACAAATGAAAATTTATTCTTTAATTATAGCAACGATATTAAATCATTGAAATGAACAGTTCTAATCCAATCGAAGTAAGCGAGTAATCGATTAGCTGTAGTCAATTTCTTTCGAGGTATTTTAAGAGTGGGGAAATATTGTAGCATTTTAATTACCTCCCCCACCTTATAAAGATACGGATAATTAGATATCTGACAACATAATTAAGTATTAATTAATGAAACAATAGTTTTTTTTAAGAAGTTTTACGTCATTAAATATAAAGATCAATTCAGGAAAACAGCAGTAATGTTTTCTTCCAAAACAATCTAATAAATGCGTCGTTATTCTATAAGGCAAAGACCTCAGACAACTTTCAAATCGGCTCGAAGGTAATGTGACGTCATTTGTATGCAACGCTTCTTGCCTTTTCCGACACCAAACACCATAATATCGCAAGAAATTAATTACCTCGCCTCAAACCTAACTTCAAATTAAATTCCAAACAGTCAGTTATAATTTATGTTGAAATGTTTAAGTAAATTTATCATGATACAAAAATTGTTTATCGTAAAATCAAAAGTAATATGAGCTTACACGCCCGTGACCCAACGGGACAGGCGGAGAAAACAAATTTCCACTTTTCGGCCTTAGAAAAGTGTAAACAATCTTGGATTTCAGAGCCCCATAAGATATTTATTCTTCGTCTTAGTCCAGTCTTTTGCGATATAAGATTTGACGAATTTTGGTGAGTTGTCAGTATAGATTCGTATACGTCATAGGTATTTTTTTTTTGGTTTTTGAGTTTTGTAGCTTATAATTGTTGTGTATATGTTTTTTCACGTCTTATTAGCAACAATGTTAAGTCAATATAAGATACAATCATACAATGTCGATCGATTTACCTAACAACCTGTCATTTGACATTTTCTTGATTGCCATTTATTTATGAGATTTGAACAATGGCATATAAACTGTAATGGTCGACACTTTTGTGGTCTAAGATCGTCGCTTGATATGGGAACAGTTGAGTTTTATTTAGTTCATTGTATACTTAAGAACATTGTATTATACACTAGCAACGACTCCCGGTTTTGCGCCATATTTTTCGGTTATAAATTCGATACAAACGTAATCATATTTAAGTCAATTCTAGCAAAATAAACGATTAAAAAAATATATATCTATACTGCTCGAATTAATCATTCAATTGGTAAAAAATATATAAAATTCTAGTTGTCATTTTTTAGTTTTTTTGCGCTTGGATAGACGTGAAATGAAGAACACACTTAATGGTTTACAATTACAGCCAATTTGTCTTGATAAAATTTTAGTAGGAGCAAAAAACATACATTTTAATATATTTAAAATCATCTTTCTATCTCTTACATTCTATGTACGTACGTGAGATAAGAAGATTTTTATGTCTATCGTATATTT
The DNA here is from genome assembly GCA_016277805.2 of Papilio aristodemus. Taxonomy (NCBI): domain Eukaryota; kingdom Metazoa; phylum Arthropoda; class Insecta; order Lepidoptera; family Papilionidae; genus Papilio; species Papilio aristodemus. Next base: position 730,389 of record JAABKM020000013.1, on the reverse strand, counting down.
GACTTGATATTTCATTAGAAAAAATAATCCTCGCCGATATTGGGAGCGTGTTTGGACGTGGTTATGCGTCGTCATGTGTCCGAACGAACGTGAACGAATTACGTGACGGAATGGATAATCAGAGTTTTAGATGAACGCCGAAACGTGCGATTGATTTAGTTATTGGATTTTTTTAATTAATTTATTTTATAACATTATTTTTTAGCACATGTAGACCTGAACAAATATAAATGAATTACAAAAAGACGACATAAGCTTTATTTTCAGTATAAAAAATACATAAGCATAGAGAAAGTTACGGCTGATAGAAAGTTCCTTAGAAGAAACAGAGTGTATGGTCTTTTCTACTACGGTATTGACTATGAAGTCCCCATGGCATTGTTAAGAAAGTTAATAAGAAAGAATAAGTGATTCTTTCAGTTGTGAAACTTTTTAATCTATTGCTAATGTAAAAGTAGTTGTTATGCTATGAATTTGACGTCAATAATAATAGTTTCCTATGACTGTTCACGGCATCGCTCTCAAAATCCACAAGTCCATCTAGTGGAAGGTCTACTTTTATTCGTCTAATGTAATCTATCCAAAATATTTCAGTCCAATCTGTCTAAATTACACCTCAATTAAGTATTCGATTAACAAAGGGACAGTGTAAACTTGGCTTAATTACGTACATCTAATCAAATTCTAATAAAATTTATATATAATTAATTCAAAATATAAATAAACACCGTAACAGAATAAAAATCAATTAACCACTTAGGTTAAAGATGTCTGTTTAAGACAACTACTAATCAAACAATAAAACGTGGTCAGATGTGACGTAATGCAGTCAGTTAACAAGAATTACCAAATGACTAAATTACATCCGATGTCAGAATTATGAATTACATTACACATTAGCTATTGAATCCTCTTTTTTTGCCACGGTGGCGCAGTTGTGTTACGGTACGACTGCATTGCTCAAGTCTTGAGTTCGAATCGGACGAAGTGAAATTGGTTTTTGTCAACTCGATATCAATCCGGAGTTTGGAATTCGTGCCCAAAATGATCATAAACTCGACACCAATCAGATCAATGGACAGAGATGGGAGTGCACTGGCTGCACCTCTGTCTATCCGTTCGGCAACACAAGCGTGAGGTACCTTTTTTTAAGCATAGTGACTTATTTATATCAATACTATAAAGTTGAAGATTATAGTATAGCTAAATAAATGTTTACTGCCGTATTGATAAAAGGTAGGCGTGTTATTTACTAAGCCGTAAGTTTCCACACATTTGCACGTTTCGTTCTCTTAATACTGTCAATAAAAATAATTCTATAAATAGCAATATTGTGTCAATTTTACATAAAATTTATTTCATCTTTTATTTTCCATAAAATATATGATTGTTTCTAACAAGAAACAATCATATATTACCATAACTTATATAATTTAATATTCGTTTACTTATTTACTTAATATGCTTAGAATATAAAATCAAGTAATAAATATTGAAAACTAATAAGGAAGTATTGCGTATTGTACTAAAACGTGAGGACTTGAATCAAAGAACTTATGTTTTTAAAGCCTAGTAACGCTATATTAATTCTTTATTCATAATAATGAAACGCTGTA
>JAABKM020000013.1:663808-685834 GCA_016277805.2 Papilio aristodemus | reverse complement strand
TAATAGATTAATGCAGAAAACTTGGAAGTTCCGTAATATTATAATTAATAAAGTGGAAATAAATAATTTTGTTTCTTGTGTAAACACAAAACCAAATCGTTTACTTACATTATTTTATTTGATTAAAGTTGAGATTACATTCAAAGATCTAATCAACAATTAAAATTAATGAATTTAAATTTTACTTCCAACTCTTGTAAACAAATCTCATTAAATGGTTCCTTGAAGTATTCAATTTTAATAAATTCTATCCGCCTGTTAACCGAGCCATCAGTCAGGTTGTAAGAGAACATTAAATATTTGATTCGAATTCAGTCAAAAAGCGTAACAATTTTGTTATTGGTTCAATTTTTTTTGGCTGAATTACTACTGCTGACCAATGTTTTACAAAAATAATTCCAAAAAATAACTATTAAACATAGCTAGAAAACACCTAAGCGGAACTTTGATTTAACATTGGCATAGCTTTGCTCCCTTCTACAGCAAAGAGAAAAGTAACCCGTAGTGAATATTTTGTTAAGTGTATCCTGTACAAGCTCGTGTCTTAAATTAAAAATTAACCTAGACGGAATTTGAAGAACTTTTCGTAGTTTCGTTAGCGGCCATCTATAAGACTCCTGGGTATGATTGTCGTTGCAAATTCAAGAAGCCGTAGACGCCGTGTAGTAGATATTTAGTTTTTCGATACTCATTTCAACTTTACAAGAATATATGAGGATTAATAAAAGTTATGTCCACTCCACTTAATATTATGTTTTTAAATTTGATTTTTTTTTATTTGGATATCTGTCTTTATTATGTTATGACCATCCTCAGAGTCAGATCAGATTCAGTTTTATTTGAGACGCCGTTATCTACTAACAAAAATGTTTGATCATGATGTCAGCCCGTATTAATTCACTGCTAGACGTAGGTATCACCACTGTCATGCCATTTACCATAAAAACATGTCTCACGCCTGTATTCCCCGAAGGGGTAGGCAGAGGTCCAACTCTGTGTATCCACAATTCGTCATCTATTTTTCCGTCTCATATCGGGCATAAATTTTAAACTCCGAATGATATTTGAAAAATCCCAATATTATTTTTGCTGATCTGGGAATCGAACCCGGGACCCCAGCGTTGTAGCCTTACCGAATATGTTTATGTATGTATAATAGGTGATATCACTGCGGTACCGAGGCATTTACCATAAAACATTTTTCAAATATCAAATAAATCACTAGCTATTTGTTTTTTGGCAACAATCCTTTGTAAATTCACGAAGATTTTTGATTTCATTTCACAAATATTATTGTTCGAGCGACGAAAGTAAATAAAGCTATAATTAAATTCTCTCTGAATAAATTCCGTTTCTTGCGTGTTTTGTGAGCAATTACAGCGAAATCGTTCAGCGCCTACAAATTTTCTGTGTTATTATTGTGATTAATTTAAGTTTTTTAGGTAATGTTTTTAAGTATATATCTTGACTCCATTTTGACATATAGATTAATCATCTAGATCGCCACTTTTAGTTTCTTGTCTACAACTATGGTATACGTATGTCTTCATAAAACATCTTAATATTTATAAATACAAATACACTAAGAAATTTCATTTTAAACTTGTTCATAAATACACAAGTAATAGGATTTAGTTAAGATTTATAAACGTAGTTTCCTTAAGTTGTCTGATCTGTAGTCGTTCCATTAACGTTATCTCACAGACCACAGTTAGCTCAGAGACCGTTACTTTCTGGTGTAAATCAATGTATGACAGTTATAATTTATGAGTTGATAATATTCTAATCGCTAGATTATTGGGTAATAAATTTTGTAAGCTTTCTTGATTTGACTGCCTTTGCTTAATCTTTGTACAAAATTTACTTACGTATATATATTGTAATTTTAATTAGACATAGTTTCATTTGTAAAGTACCGGTACATCTAGATTTTCATAGCGTTATAAGATCAATTTTTTTAACATAATTCTGCCATACTAGTAAAAGTTGGGATATCAGTAGTAGCTAGTGCTAAAATCTATCAAAATGTGGCGCTATAATCAGTTACAAGAATTGCTTTTTTATAATAAAACTGTGCAAAAAAATAATGCTGAAAATATCATTAGTAAAAGTTTGCTAGCATAAAATAGAAATAGAAACTGGACATAGTCTTACACAATTATGTACAACAAATTCCTAGAGACGTTATCAATGTTTTAATAGTTATATCAATCATGATTTACAAACTTAGGACTACTACAAGCTAAAACAAGCTACGTTACTTCAAAAAGTCGAAATTACAAACTGTACGTTTCTAGAATTAAACGATTTAATAAAGTATTGCAAAGTTTTCAAGTAATTCACAGAAGAGATTCCATTAAAGTTAAGTAGATTGTCTCCTACTTTGAGGAAAACGACTTCTTTTCGTGAATTGCAAACATTTACCCAAATTTGTCTCTCAAGTTCCCTTGCAATAAATGGAATCTTTAAGTACTAAACCTTAAGATGATTTGTAATTTGTTTTGTTGAAACTGATTGGTGAGGATCTTTGTAAAGGAACTTTACTTTGAAATTTAAATTAAAAAACTGCAGAAATCGAAAAACAGTTGACTGCCAACATTAAAAAGCTCGACACAGAATACCAACGTCAAATAATTATACTAACTGTTGAATGAACTTCGCTATCCGTTGGTCCTGATATCTATCATAATATAAGATAATAGATTAAATAAAGTGTCTATTTAATTATAAGATTTTATCTTAATCGATAAAGCCGAGATAGGCGAAATATAATATAATATGATAATTTATTCCAATAAAAGTAATTTAGAAACAAGAATATTTTTAATAGGTATTTCAAACATATTGTTTTGACTTGGTTTTAAACGTTTCAGGATAACATTTAGTTCTCGAATGTTATTTTTAAGCGATGTCTGTTGTTCATTATGACATCTGCTAATCCGACTTATATTGCTTGACGAAGTCGTTTCTGTACCTAATGTGAACCGAACTGCATATAATTTGGTTTGAGCTGGAAATTACGTGTATTACACAGATTAATTTTTTTTTTAAATTTTACTGTAATCCAGAATTATTAATCAACATTAATAATTCAAGCATTGAGATGCCTAAAATTTTATTACAAAATATTTGCATGTTTCTCTCTCTCTTGGTTTAATTTTCTGGAGTTCGAAATAAAATAATTAAAGCGGACAATTTCGTTGAACAAACAATAATTAGAAACGTTATCTTCAAGGTTTTGTATCACTTCTAATGATTACAGTATATTATGTACATTAGAATAATAACGAACAAAAACATACCTCACGCCTGTATTACCCGAAGGGGTAGGCAAAGGTTAGTGCACTCACATCATGGAACGAAAAAACATACGGTGGTATGTTTTTTCGTCCCATGATGTCATAGGTGGAGTGCCCATCGCCCTACCGGGCACCAATTCCAAACTCTGGGCTGATAGTAAATAGAAAAAACCCAAATATAACTTTTTCTCAACCGAAATCGAACCAGGGACACAGCCCAGCGTTACAGCCGTACCGTATACGTAATACGTGATACCACTGCGCAACCAAGGCAGTATATATCCAACAAAATATATTAAATATGATATTGGTATACAGTGTGATAGCCATTGCTTAATGGACAGGATTTAGGAAGTAACCAGACCTCGTAAAAGACTGATGTGATCGCTCGCTTGTTTCCTTTAAAAAATTTACTAACTCTACCAACAAAATAAATACATTAATCAGTGGTAGTGGCTCATTACCGGAGCCGGTGTATTTTATCTTGCATATAATTTTAATACGCGACCAACTTATGCAGTCGAACGTAAATTTTATAACAGGCAAGTATAAATATAATTATTTTGAAATGTTAATATGAACATTTTGAAGAATGAAAAATATATTTAGATATCTACTCAATATCAGCCCAGAGCTTAGAACTTGTGTCCGATATGGCGATAGGCTCGCCACCTATCATATAATGGGACGGAAAAACATACGGCGAAATGTGGTTGCACTAATTGCACCTCTGCCTACCCCTGCGGGGAATACAGACGTAAGTATGTATGTTATTTAGTTACTCAAGAAGTTTATTTTTTAATTTAAACATTCGTTTTCTGCGGTTCAATAATATAATGTAATTGTAGATGGTAATTTTTTTAACATTTTTTTTTCAAGTTCTTTTTATATTTCTATGTTTTTTTTATAGTGCAATATTTAGTTTGTCCACACTTTATAACGAGGCTTGCTGTTTAGGTAAATCGGCGGACAAGAGCTACGTGTTCATTTCGTGATAAAGTACACTGTCAAAAATGTATGCACAATCTTTTTGAACATCGACATAAAATCCACTCATACTGGATATGTTATATAAATCATCTTGATATTTGTTACGTAGTATGCAGATCAGACACTATATTGATAGAGACAAGATATGTTTATCTTCGTATACGGAGAACTGATATTTCAAAATAAAATCAACAGGAAAACTTTATTGAAAAGGAATTAAAGACCTAATACCTAGCTGCTAGATTATCTATTGATAATAACATAGTTTGAAGAAGACGTTTAAGACAGAAGTAATAATTCAAGTAACCACATAGATTAATCTTAATCTTGTTAAGTATTACTCTGTCTTATAGTGTCTAATTAGAATTTAACGAGCCTGAAACATCGCGCCGCATTCATTGCTAGCTTTGTTCTCAAGACGGTTACAAAATTTGTATCAAGAAACATGTAAGAAGTAATATAATATTATTATGGAAATACGATCTGTTCTCTAATTTTATCTTACCGCTAAACATATTTTTTGGTTTATTTGCTTTTGCTAAATGATAAAAAAGTTGCCCCGGGTGAGGATCGAACTCACGACCTTAAGATTATGAGACTTACGCGCTGCCTACTGCGCTACCGAGGCTTGTGATAGCTTACAAGTATTAGATGTATACTTCTTCATAGACTAATTAACTTAACACTGCAGTTACAATAATAAGGGGAAAAATCATCAGCGTTGCCCATGAATATCTGGAACATTAAAGGAACTGTTAATACGCTTCGGCCTTTTAAGGAGTAAGCTCTTCGTAAAGTTTTTACATGCATAAATAATTTAATATAACGAATTATAAATTTATGTAGACAAAGTAAAATATAAGTTTAATTAATATTATTTGCTGTTGCTTTTTAATTAAGGTTGTACCGCTGACCGCACACAATGCTCGATGCACGAATCGATAACACAACCGTATGGAATGGAAGGAGAAAAAGTAGGGGGAACGATCTCGGCCTATACACTCTATTGTAAGCGTAAAAGAATTTCGGTCCAATAAATGAAACTCTGAAGTTTGAGTTTTTAATAGTTATTATTATTCTACGTTGGTAGACAAAGTTGCGAGAACCAAGTAACAACATATATATTTACCAGTCTACGAATTTATTTACACCTTATACTTACAATCTCCTAGTATTGTCATCATTCCTTAACCAGTAACTTTTAAAATGTTCGAAACTTTCGTCTAACGTGCAATTTGTTAACTCCCTCTGGTATTTTTTTTTATTGTTGGGGAGAGCTATGTCTCCCCGTCCATAACTCCCCTAACATGGTTAGGTTAGGGACCTTCTCACCATTTGTCGTTAGTATCTTTATTAAAAATCTTGTTTACATTTGTTTCCAGTGTATTGACTATGATCTCTCTTGTATTCGAACATACATGGCACTTTGTAAAATTTACCACGGGTTTCCGGGTTCCGTATCAAATTTATTTACGAACACTTCTCGAATTCATTTGTCTACTAAGGCGTAGACAATTAGCATTTTTTGAAACTAATGCACTTAGCAGATAAAATAAAATTATACTGATTTGTTATGAATATATACTGGCGGTGGGCAAAAACAAAACTTACAAAACATTATGTCACTATCTATTAATCAATAAAAAAAATAGTTTGTTTCAATTAGTGTTTGAAGATTGTAAGGCGTTTTTATTAAGTGTCGCTCGTATTTTAAAAGGAATAAGGAGAGAGTTTCTTGAGTGTACTCTCTCGTCTGCAAACAGGAATACACTTGTGTCTTGAAGCGTACTTCCAGACTTTCAACAGTCTCTCTGATGTACTTGATATAAATTTATACATGATATTCGTATTGTTTGGATAAATAGGGTGTTTCAAATTTTGTTTCACCAATGACACAATAAAAAAACAATGAAATGCACAAGTTAACATAGATTCTAATTTGCTAAATCTTTAATTACATACTTAACGTGATTTTGCTTGACTATTTCAAGACAATTTTTATTGATACATTTTCATAAATAGTCGCTAATAATTTACTAACATTTTTGATAGAAAAAGCGAAAGAAACCGTCGCTTTGTTGAATAACCACGTATGGGATTCACATTTCACACATTCTACTATATTTCTGTGGAAAATACATATCTTATCTTTTTTTTCATAACTCTTCATAGTTCTACTTTTAAGATAATTGTGGTATAAAATATTTTTCTGTAATCTGGAAAATAATTGTAATGAATCCTAACTTGATAGATTTTTGAATGTTACGTGATAAAACTGTGAAACATACTACGCACGAAAATTAATTAACTTCTTAATGATATTTGAAATTAAAATTGTCAACGGCGTGAAAAGTCAATTCTCAGCCACGTTGCTTCAGTTACACCACTTCATTTATCAAAGGAAACAACGGAGAGCTTTTCATTAGACCAACGTTAATTATCATGGAGCGGGGAATAGATTTACGACAGTTCTGCCACAATACACTCAGGTTTTTCATGCATTACACGATGAAAAATTTGTCATTCGTTCATAATCATTTGATTTTCTTTAATTAGCAGTAAATTTATAGCTTAAACCAGTTAAATTTTACTAGCATAATGTTATCACCATTTTTTTCATTTTATTATTAACTTCTTGTGCCATTTGAATTTGGGGAATTTGTCTGTGTTAAAATATTTTTTTTTTGATTTCGCATAATACAGTATTCTTATAATAAAATAACTGAAATCGGTTTAGCAGTTTACAGACAAATTATTTCTCTTAAATAATATCTTTAATATACTTTATTATTTCCACAAATGATATGAAGAAATACTTTTTAAAGCATGAAATAACTTTCTTTCAAATTTTCCTTGAAACTTAATGTAAGGTCTAATTAAACCGGCAAGATCCCTAAGCTACGAAATTTTAACCCTAGTCGCAATAGCACGAAACTTCGCTGGATACCCATAAATAGGCACTAAGTTGAGTACAATGGGCTTCTTAGGTGTTTAACTAAGCATCATCACTGCGCATAGTTTACGTTAATATACTAAGAAATGAAAGCTCATTAGTTTAATACACTAAAGCTCATTATGTATTTTTATCCTTTAAAAGTTCATCATTATCTTCATCATGATAAGAGTAAAATGGATATAGTTATTTACCTACCGTATTATTTTTCACCAAATACTTACTGATATATCGAAATATCTGGATACCAATGAGATCGTTGTGTAAATATTTGTGGTTTCAGTTGCATATTTTTCCCAGACAGCGGTAGGGGATAGAATAGTAAATGCAGAGGAAAATGGTATATATAGCAGATTATAAAAATAAAACAAGTATTCATAAATCAGTTTTATTTTATGTAACTATATTTAATAATAATCTATATTTAGAAACAAGTTTAAATATTTTATTTACATAGCATATCATCACGTAGGTAGCACTAATACTGTATGTCCTATCACTGATGTTAAAAAGTCTAATGTATACAAAAGAGGCAATGTTACCACGAAGAAAAACACCGTATTTGATACATTTGATATTGAATTGTGTAATACTGTTACAAGTAATAAAGTGGTGACACTTTTTGTAGGCAGCTGGAACGACTTAGTACCAGCGTGTAGTTCCGCGAGGCTTTCTTCTGAAACAATGTTGAGTATTAGAGATGCAAGAAAATAAAGCCCAGTACATAAGATATGTAACATAAGTAAGCATAAGGCAGAAACCCGTGACGGCGGTTCAGAACTTGGATATGATTTAAAAGTTCACGTTAGTCTACTATAGGGTAGTGGTATTTAATCGCTTGAGTCTATTCGTAATGACTTTTGCGAGCTATACTTCTGTTAGGAATAATTTATTATCATAATGAAATGCTTGAATTTATTTTTCCTTATATATAAGATGGTAATTCAATTTCAAAAGTACAGTAGTTGGTATATTATTTCAATTATTCCAATAGAACCGCAAGTATGGTGCGCCCGAGTTGCAGTTGGAATGCATCAAGGATTAGTATTCAAGGCCGACCGGCGACCGAGTCACGGAACCAAAGAGCACGTCTAGGATGCCATTGTTGCGTGACTTAACTTTCACAACTACAACCGTAAAGTTTTAATTACCGCTTTTTATTAAAAAGAATACAAGTCATAGATCTCAAAAATAACTATCATTATGTACAGAGACTCGCTTTTATAGCTATGAGTCTTAACCTAAATATAGCCCATATAATTACAACATTCATTTAAACATTCAACATAGTCTTGTTTTTCTAAAAATATTTTCCTCTTTAATTACATCAAGTTGTCGCCGGACCTACAATAAGAGTTGCTAGAGGTTTTTTGTCGTACAATTTAATTGCTAATTTTAAAGTTACAGAGATTTTAAAATGTTGGCAGTGTACACAACAAAGGAAAAACAGTTTCAGATAGTTTTTTGTAACCTTTGTCTGAGACAGAGTTATAAGAGTAACCGTTACCTATAAATATCTTTAGTAGAAAGTGGAAAAAACCATTGCTACCTATCAGTATTTTGGTATTTTAAAACGATATTTGTCCAAGTTAAAACTCTGTAGAACGAGCTAATGAAAATTTATCAATACGCAACTATCAAAAAAGTGACTGACACACTGAAAGTCTATATAGAAAGACCTACTCCCTATAGGTTAAAGAGGAGTTAAGTAAATGTAAGGGAGAGATTATAAGACGAAAGAAATGAAGAGTTTAGCTTTTAATTCATCAGATCAAACGTAGAAATACGACAACATCTGCAATAAGCATAAGATTTACAGAATACTCAATCAATTTTACCGTAGAATTTTGAAAAGTGAGTATAATTAAAGGAACGGAATCTGGGAATGAAAGAAGGTTGGATCTGTGGCACCACGTTGTACGAAATGCTGTTGTCTTGTAATAAACTGCCCCTGTCTCTATGTATGTGATTTTTTAACCGTGTATCATCGTACCATTTAGCACATGTACTGAGACAGTGTGCGGTCGCGCGCCCCGCACCGCGCATGTGTAGTTACCCGCATCGCTGCTGTTGACGCGCGCGAGCCGCAGCAGGCTGTCCGCTCCGCCCGAAACCTGCTCCGTCTTCACACTGCAATTCAAATAGACACATGAGATTCATTTTATAATATTTATAATGAAAATATATGAAAATTTTAAAAATATTAACGGTTGTAATCTAACAATTTTACAACCTGCAAAATGTAAAAAAAGTTATAAGTTTACATTTAAATAAATAAATAAATATGCGTTCACGCCCGTAACCCAGAGGGGTAGGCAGAGATTTATGAATTTCCATTTGGTATGATCCTGGCACACCTCTCTCGCTTCATCTACATCCATACATCGACGCATACATGGTCGTCGGTTACGGGTACTTCTTACATCGCCTTTCTTTAGTATGTCACTAATTTGATCGATGTAAGTTTTCCTGGGACATCCCCTACCGACACTACCACTCACTTTTGCAACATAACATAGTTTACATTTATTTCATGATTAAATCTATGTTTATTGCTATTAAAATATTACCATCTCTTTGTAAAAAAAAAAACAAAAATATTCTGGCATATAATATTTGTTACATGTCGAGGCTTCCAAAATGTAAACATGTTAATTAAATTCAACTTACACGTCTCTTATCAAGGCTGCGGTACAAAGAAACTTACACAAAGAGATAACCTAAGTACACTAAACAAGTTTCTTTAACAAAGCAAACTTAAGATAGTGTTGAAGATACCTGATGCCGCCTCTAGTAGTGTCGGCGTTGAGAGCGCGCCCCTCGTGTATCCAGGTCAGTACGGCGGGCGTGTCCACGTGCCGGGCGCGACACACGAGGGCGAGCGTCGACTCAGCCTCGTAGTACTTTTCTGACAGTGGCGCACCCGCCTCGTCCACTACCCACACTTGTGGAGCTACAGAGTTTAAATTGTTGAATACTGCTAAACACAGAATTTTTTTTATCTATTTTGTAAGAAACTTAAAAACCTTACTATTAACATGTAGGTAGATTCTGCTAACTCTAGGCGGATGTGTTGATATTTGACATTCGTATATTCCTTCGTCGTCCGGCTTTACTTCTTTGATGAGAAGCCTCCAGTTACCAGGATATCGCTTCGCAACTGTCACTCTGTTGTCAGCTGCATAAGTAATTGCTCCCACTGTTAACAATTCAGGTAATTCTTCTTTACCTTTACGTCGCACCCAAGACACCTACGATGTCAATAAATAGTTTTATTATAGCAAATAAATCAGTTTGTCACACTCCTACTAAGTGATTAGTTGTTACTCGTAGAAAACTCGTTCATTATTATCGAGGAATGACTTGTAACATTGTTCTGTTATGGATCACTTCTATACAAAAATAAATTCGTTTTCCGAAATTATGTCAAGATAATCAAATAAAAAAATCAAACATCTTAAATTGTTAACGCTTACCGTCTTATCTTGTAAGAGACTAATTCTACAATTTAAATAAGCATCTTCGCCGAGCTGTACAGTAATTTTAGTAACATTCCCTTTGGGAGTGTCTTCGAAATTTGGTCCGTATTTCCGATCATGGTCGAAGTAAGTGTTCTTTGCGGATACTACATGTGGTACCATGTCAATAACCAGTTGCGGCTGGACTGTTGAAGTCTTTTCTACTTCTGTGCCACTTTTTGAAGTTGGTTGCGGAACTTTGAAGGACTTCGTACTGTCTATTGTGGAGTTGCCCAGTCTTAGCATAACTGGTGCGGGGACCACGCCTGTGCTGAGCACGTAGAACGAAGTCACAGTATTGCCCTCGGTCGTTGTTGGATCTGCGGAATTAAATCTCATGAAATCTACCGCCACCCGCTTTATTTTAAGGGCACCATGTTTTTAATCCACACTCTCTGAAGTAAATGTATCTATATTACAAATGTAATATATCTCGTGCCATTATGTTATCTACAAAGATTCTACTTGAAATACGAAGTCGCCCACAACACAGCGAACAAAGTCACCAAGTTACTAAGTTAAATATAAATATATTTAACTTAGAATTAGGTTGTTAGGAAACTAGACCAATATGAGAGATCAAAGATACCGCAATATAGTCACAAAATTGAGATCATTAAGATTCTTCGTTATTTTATAAAACCGTATTAAAATTAACACATCAGTTTCAATTCAGTACAGTACAGTATTTAACACTATTTCTTTGGCCAGTCTTAATTAATTAAGGTTACACGAGATGCTGACAAGGGTTATACAACTGTGGTCTACATTAATTAGAGTTACAAGATATGCTAATAAAATCCGGGAATATACCAGATGTTACTCAACTTATATTGGTCAAGGTCACTGATATATAATTATACCGTTTCTTGTATCTCCACGCCAAGGACTAGAATATTTAATTAGTAACATTCACTGTTCCTGTTTACGCTTTAAATTGGGTAATTATTGGTACAAGTTTCTTTCTTTATTTCCACGTTATTGCTTATGCCCGTCACGCAAACCATCTATATTTGCTTACATCTGTCTCTACCAACATATTCTTCCGCTATTAAATTATAAAACTTTACAATATATAACCTATAGTCACATAGTCACACAGAAACTGACACGTCATTGTTTATATTTTTGACATTATTATTTTGGTAATTAGGACTCGCATTATTTACAATAGCTCTACTTACCTGTAGCAAATTGACAAACGCCTATCTGTGTAAGAAGGAACACGCCCACCCCCCACAACATAGCGCCTGAGTGAGGCTGCACCTCGCCCGGCCTCTCATAATCTGAAAATAATAAACAAAGTATCACAATCAGTAAGCCTCGATTAACAATGAGGAATATTGTGGTATTTCCAATACAGTTAAAATAAGATGACTTTCTTCCTTCAAAACCATTTTATAAAATGTTCGTTGGCAGACTCTCAAGTTCTTTGTTTTAATGTCAAAAAATTGAGATCAAATGAAACCAAGTTCAAAGCTGAACTTCGATTATAACTTGCTTGAAAACCAAATTTACAACAATAAATAACAATACCAAAAACAATATCTATAAGCTCTGACTCTACAAACTTTACATCTTAAAGGTCGGTTGGTTAGACGATCAAGCCAAACTGTTTAAGTTTGGCTTGACGTTTTGTAATTGACTCATAAAGTATTCATTATAAGATTTAAATATTCCAAGTTCTGTAAACATTGATTCTTCAATCATCTTTATCGGGTGATCCGGGTTGAAGACACAAAGCTTCAAGAGTAAGGCTTATTAAAGTGGACATTATATGTTAATGACATTACACTTTTAGTATTGTAAAATGTAGACACATAGTAACTATACATCTGAGAATTGAACAATAATCATTAAACTGACAAAGCAAAAAGCACACTCAACATTAATTGTGAGATATTTTTTTTTTGCTGTCACGAGTACATTTATTACTTAAAACATAGTTTTTGCATCTAAAATCCATCTCAAATCTGAATAATATCTTTTTTTCAGAACTATAAGTTTTAACACGAGCTTGCATATTACATTTCTAATTGCCTTTCCTTTGAGCGCTCCGCAGAATTTTCTCTCGTCTCTTTTGCCCTTTCTCGGGCAACGCAATTAACGTACAAAGAGAACCAAACAAATGATACGCGTAATGGTGTCAAAAGTAATTTGGCCTTTCAGTATTACAGGCATAGCATATTTTGAGTACCTTTGGCTACTCTACCGTTAATTATTACGGCCTTAAATACATACGTTCATACAAAATAAATAATATAATGGTAATAACTGCCCCTGTAGCGCAGTTGTAGCCTGTACGGTACGGCTTTAACGTTGGTGTTCAAATCCCGGGTCGGGTGAAAGTGATATTTGGGTTTTTTCTACTCAATATCAACCCGTAGTTTTTAATTTATGCCCAATATTGCAATAGGCTCGTCATCTATCACATCATGGGATGGGGCGAAATGAGAGTACACTAGTTGCACCTCTGCCTACAACTTTGGGGAATACAGGCGTGAGGTATGTTTTATAATGGCAATAAGTTTGACACCGTGTCACCGTATTTTATAATAATACATGTCTTTGAGTTTCATCGTCACTCAACATTATAGAGCTTCCAAATTACACCCGCACTACATTAAGTTTTCATTCCACTCTTTCGAAATTTATGCCTAACTTTCTCACACTACTTTCTTGTGGAATAATCAAATTCCGACGGTACATCTACTGTATCTCTGATGCTGTAAATGAAATTTTACTAGTTGACGATAATCGTGTACCATTAGCCGTCATCGTTGTTATCGGAATAAGACGTTACAGGAACATTTTTATATGCTATAAGAATAAAAGAAAAATATTAACTTTTATACCAAATATATTTATTGTGTCTTTTGTCTCTCTAGAACTTTCGAAAAATTGAGACGAGGAAATGATGTACTCGAGTCCTATAATAAAATACGGCCTCCTAAAAGTTCCGATATTGCTAGCACGTAGCGACTTGGTATTAAGTCCTCCATTAAGTTAAAACGCGTGCTCATTCCACTGAGTAACAAACTTGATTTCTGCTCAACGAATCGTTACTACGACTTTTTCGAAGGCTTGTGGGGAATAAGTTTATACTTTTTACATTACTTATACGTGTCACTGAGTGATTTTGAACTACGTCAGTTTATAATCAGACTACAAATATCTTCGAGCAATTTGTGAAATTAACAATTCATCCTTTGACAATTGGAAATCACCGACTCGAGAAGAATTGTGAAAGAGGAAATCGGGAAACAGCGAAAGGTTAAGCACGGAATCGATAAGTGCGAAATTAAGCTGATGACGATGATGACAAATATCATTTCAAACCCTTTTTCGAGCTTTTATATAATACTTTTAATTTTACTTTAAAGGTTCCATATACGATATTAATGATTGCAGATATATTGACATGAATTTTTAATATTTCATAATCATTTCCTCGAGCTCAGACGTCATGTCACAAAGACTTATTCCGAAAAATTTTTACTTGAAATATATTTTTACGTATTTAATTTCCGTTCCATCTGCAAGCGGGTAATTGCAACTTCGTGTCGTGGTCTACGCAGCAGGAATAGTTATGAACAGACGAAATAAAACGAAAACGCAAAATTATTTCAGCTAGAATTCTGTTATTACGCTCAGTTATGCGTTGGGGCATAATAATGGCAGGTCGAGGCATTTAGGTCACATACTTCCTTCCTATATATTTCATTTTAATTATAAATTAGTATAATGACATCGAAATATTAGCGAAGTCAACAGAGAAGTAATATACACAAATATTTGAATTAGATTATTTCCGATCTTGATTATAAACTATCTAATCTTTTAAAAGTATTAGAAAAACCAACATAATACAAGAATAAATAACATGCTTAACCATGTCTAAGGAAAGTATAAAATGGAAGAAAAAAAACATACCTCACACCTGTGTTTCTCGAAGGGGTAGGCAGCTAGTGCCTTCACTGTTCACGGAAGACAAACTAACAATGACAATTTTGAATTAGATATAAGTCTTACGTTTTGACATACAGCTTTCGCTTGGGACGGTCTCTGTTAAAAGATTCTTTTAACAATAGAGTTTTGTTAAATCGGTTTAGTAGTTTTTGAGTTTTCAAAGAATAAATAATTGACTATTTGAGTTCTAATACGAAACAATGTTTTATTTTTTTAAGCTCAAGTTCAAACAGAGGTATGATTCAAAGCGGAAGGGTAAGTACGTAAAACAAAATATAACGCAGCTCTCACCGAGCCGTACGATAACAACCGGAAATTTAATGCTGGAGTTTTATTTTTATTGTTTCGATTTAAAATGTAACTCGACATTTGTTTACACGTATCTTGTGAACATAAAAATAGAAAGCACTCATTGCTTACCTTATATGGGTAGACAGAAATAACAATATGATTTTATAAGTGACAAATGTAACAGGAATTGAATCTTACGCCACAAACTGAAGAGACTTCAAAGTTTTTATGTCAGTCTTTATAAACCGTTACCCAATTTTTGTTCCTTGTTAGGTAATTTAATCGATAAAAAATAATAATTAGGTTCGAATTAACTGGTGTATAAACTTAAAAAGGCTTTTAAGCATGGTGAACTTACATATAAAACTCGAATAGAACTAAAACGTGGTATTGCTTAATAGCATTCACAAATATTATCGATATTGTTTCAATAAATATAACGTCACCGAAACTTAGTAGACGGTGGTGTCGTACTTTTTCCATTACGAGGTCAAATAATAATGTGGGAAAATGTTTACCAGCAAACAGATGTGAAGAAACTTTTAATGATATAGAAAGTGCTGACATAGACAATTTTAACTATTAAAAAAATAGGCGTTTTTAGGTTTTTAGTAAATAAATAAGTAGTGTGACATATTAAAGAAAGGCTATATAAGCAGTACCTTTAACCGACAATGAGAGTTGTGCCAAGATCGCGCCAAATTTAAATCCATAATCCGTATATTTAGTAATATTTTCAATTAGATAAAGAAGGAATTAGAAACAGATAAAAAAAATCTTTCTATAGCTCATTTTGGTATTGTTTTAAGAAACATCTTTACCCATGTCACAAGTTTCACGAAACTTGAACGACACGACTTTAAAGATAAAAGTTTAAAACAGAAGTTTGTTTTAAATACAAATGGTTATTTGCCTTTACAACGTACAAAGTCGTAAAGTTTGCCCGAGTCCCTCGTGGCTTATTCTCTCGCCGAATTATTTAGAATTCAAACCGCAGATTCCTCACACGGTCTGTCATATGTTGTAAATACGGAGATCTGTGCAAATGGTTTCTATTCAAATTTGTTTCTTTTAATGTCCAGTTTTACAGAAATAAGATTTTAATTATGATGATTCTGTATTTATTATTTTGTGCTAAATGTGTACGAACACAATGAAGTGGAAGAATGAGTGAAAGAGCTAAAGAGTGAGTGAGAAGAGAAATATTATCTTTGCATTTGACCTTCTAACTATGAAGAATCGCTCACTTTAATTAAATCTCAAAAAAAAAAATACTCAGGAGAGCAAAATAAGAGGATTGATTTGAAATAAAACTTTTCTTGCTCGTAATATTACGTAGACATGAGACTATTAGATCAAGTGAAGATTTTGGTTGCGCAAACACAAGCATAACGGTCTGATATCGTAATGCGGCCGGAGGTAGGCTGGAGTAATAAATAACATCCCGGGGGATGGTTTCGTAAATTTAATCTTTTGGCGACGAGGGAAATCATCTTGAATAATAATATGGTGACATTGTAAATAAGAGGTTCGTCTCGATTGATGGGAGGGAACCTTTTGTTTTTGCTTTTATTAAATTTTTGACCGTTATAAAAATGTTTTTCGCTTCATTTTGCTACAAAATGTTCTTTATTATCACTAAGAAGATATACACAGACAGACATTAGATAGTACATTTTAATATAGCGTTATTTCAGTAAGGTTTACATTTTATTTGAATATTTCTTTTTATTTATTCTTCTAAGATATATTGTCAGTTACATATATTATAAAATGTATCGCTATGTCTTACAAAATTACTTCGGAATCTTTCTTAATTTGATTCGCAACAATTATTTTAAACCACGCTTAAATTAATTCTTAAACTAATAAGCTACCAATCCTATTTTCATCTTCAGACACACGACGCGAATACACAAAAATTAGCCGGAAATTTCGGTTTGATACATTTGCTAAATACAAAAGTTGCGTTGATGTTTGCCTCGCAACCTTTGGTATACGCTTTGTCGCATCTGCTTTGATGTTTTTTTTTTCACCGCTGTGACTTCACCCTGTGTGCTGGAGCCAAAATTTGAAACAAAGCTTTTTTTTTTTCTTCTTTCACTCATCGCTAGAGATAATGATTATGGTCTGATTATCGTTCAATATCAAAGTCATGGAAACTTCGCCATAGCTTTACCTCCTTTACTAAATTTACCAGTATACAGCAGTGTACATGTTTATATATACGTTACAAAATAGGTAACGTAAACTTAAGGCTGTATTGCCTAGCAATAAAACCTTAAACATCGACTCGAATCCGTAAATAGCCGAATGATTCATATCGCAGCCGGATTTTTTGTCCATATAGCGTTCGGAAACGTCTGATTTATGATGGCTCGTAAAGACGGTGCCAGTCCGGTCGTATTTGACTTTTCATAGAATATCATGCGTGTTAAAAGACTGGAGTTGGGACTTTGTATGATAGTTTTATTACAAGGCTTTTTATAAAACGCTTCTGAATGCTGTGGAAATGTGAAAAAGTGAAAAGGAAATATAAATTACTTCGAGAAAATTCAACATACGATTCGGGGCGGGTATAATGCTTAGAAGATTTCCTTATAATAGTAAAAATAGTTTTATTTTATATTTTAGCTACTCGCTACTGGTGTACACTTTCAAAATAGTCTTTGAAACTGCTTGATTAGATTATTTCTCACAGGAACTGAAGACGGATTAAATGTATTGCAATAAAAACGTATACAATTGAGGGAGTAAATAGTGTTTTAAAGGAGTTATTCGCTGCGAACCAAAGAGAACCAAATTAAGAAAAGTATCTGTTGGTAATTCACTAAATGATAATAAAAGTGACAAAATAATTTAATGTTACAAATGAGGGTGACAATTAGATACAAAAATTATTCAAAACCGATATTTTGTATGTAGAAAAAACGACAGAATCCTTGATTAAAAAACGTAATTTCCATAATAAATTTGGGTTACAGAAGTGAGCGCGTTTTTTTATTTTATTTCTAATTTAGTAGAAAACAAAAATAGTAAACAATACTACCATCGCTTTTAAGTACAAAAAAAAAAATTTATCCAGCAATAAATTTACTCTTTTTCATAAAATGATAACTTGTTTACAAAGTTTCATATTTTAAGTGGACCGATTCTAACTTGTCCTTGACTTGAGTCTACGACAATTTCATAGCGATAGTTCGTCGGGTTCGGATGATCCTGACAACTATAAAATCTTTAACGAGGATCAGACGTCTGGTCTCTATGATTGTAAAGAGCCCATAAATTGGTCAATGACTTTAATTCCATTCTATACATGTTTCAAGAATATTGTGTACCGCTTTTTACGTTCTTGCTAGCAGAGTTGGGCGGGTAAATTTCAATATTGCATGCGTATTTTAAAAAGTATCATCCCTATTATTTTTGAACCTATGTAATGTCAGAAGATATATAATGTGAAGAAATCAAAATGAAACTTTATCATCATCCTGTGCCAATCAATAAAAGGATGTTGATTCCCTTTCTCACGTCAGTCTTTTTTTAGTTTTAATTTTTTTTTAATAATTAAAGCGTCCACATTGGTTTATACTTTAGGTGTTACATCAGGTTGAGTTTTCTTTCGCCAAAAGTCCACAACCTACACCGGTTGAACTTGAGTGTTGCCTTTAAATTATTAATTTATAATATAAGAAGAAAGTTGTTTTATAAATTTAATATAAAACCTGTCTTCTCATGTCACGCAATTTTCGCAAAATAGCTTCACTGTGTGCATTTGTAATAATGTTAATGGAATTTGCATTACGTCTATATTTTTAATATAAAACTGAATACGACGATATTAATTTGAAGTCATCTTTATTTTCATATCACATTGCGTACGGGTTCGCTTATCTGAGATGAGTCTGCAAATGCTGTATTGAATGGCATTCGAGCCGTGCGTCAATGCTGCGACATCATTACCTGAGCGTCATAACGCTGAATATAAAATGTGACGACTGCGGGTAGAGGCTTTTATTGTGTTACTCCGTAGTTTCTCATATAACGCAAACTTAGGTTGTTGACATACTAAGAAGACTAAATCTTAATTCGGACATCTTAGTACGTCAGCAATCTCAGCCTGCAATCCTGATCTTAAGCAGGATAAGCAATATCTTGTTATATAATTCAATGAAAAATGTGTCACGATAATTCCGGGCTATGCAAAAATGTATTATTATGTAGGGTATGAATAGAAAAAGGCAAAATTCCTTTATTCTGTTTATCCTTTCTGTTGTTCTTTAATTATGGTCAAGGCATCTCATAAGGTATAATAGCTGTCACTTAATATTGAAGACTTTGGTCGTTTAACGTTTTTTTTATAAAAATAAACTTTCAACTTATTGGTAAAAACTGCCTCAGTGGCTCAGTGCTATCATTTATTACGTATAAGGTATGGCTGCAACGCTATGGCTGGCTATAACGAACCCGGGACCACACCGGGTTCGATTCCAGGGACGGGAAAATGATATTGGGGTTTTCAACTCGATATCAGCCCGGATTTTGGAATTTGTGCCCGATATGGCGATAGGCTCGCCCTCTATCACATTATGTGACGAAAAAACATATGGTGAAATATTGGTGCACTAAGTTGCACCTCTGCCTACACCTTCGAGAATACATGCGTGAGATATTTTTTTGTACATAACTTTAACTTAGTAATAAAAGTAACTTATTAATAAGCTACTTTTACTTCGTAATTCAAGTAGTAAGGTAGACTGATAAAAATATCGCGTGGAATTATCAAACAACGTGACCTGCCGATGCTTCTAGCACGATAGTGTTGTGTCGAAGCCTTGATCTCAAAAGCTGGGGATTACTGCCGTTATACTGCCCCGGGCGAGCGGCTCTGGTTAATTCATTTCACATTACTGGACGTTATCAATGAAGTACTCTACAATTATTGTACGCAGCCATGATTGATTAAACAAACAACGCTTCGAAGAGAAACTTTATAAAATAACAAATATAATTTAGTGGTGTCTGAGATAACTGTTTATTTTTATTGACACTCATTCTAATGGCCAAAACTAAATAAAAAAGTTTATATAGGTACATAGAAATTTATTCTACAAGTTTATTTAATACAGAAGATCAGTGACAATTAAAGCACATTTTTCAAAGCTCATTGCAATATTGCTTAAAATACTAAAAGTTTATCAAGCAAGCATTTTCACTAACAATTATTTATTTTTTTACAATATTGTCCATCACTGTTGAGTTAATAAATATGATCATTAATCGGCATCGGCATCGGCAACGGACATGCAATCGCCCTTAAAATATGTAAAGTTTTGTTTTGTTTTTTTTTTTTTTTTTTCGTAAACGTGTAATCAAAATAATAATAATAATGTCCGATATTGTGAAGTGCAGTGTGTGTAACATTGTTATTGACGAACTGTTAGCGTATCTACAGAATAAAATATCTGTAGTAGACGAAGAAACCTTAGTGAGACTTTGTACGACGTCATTTACGAAGGAAGAAATTGAAAAATCTAAGTCGTTATTGTACAGTGCGTTGCCTGCCGATAAAAGAAAAATACAGCGCAAAAGAAAAGGGAAAGAGAACCGTGATGTGGATGATATTATATGTGTGATGAAATCGACGGAGCCGGATATATTGCCGGTATATGTGGCTAAACAGCTAGAAAAATTACCGCCTATAACTTTCGATCATCTAGACTGTACTAGTTTGTTAAAAGACTTGATCAAACTTAAAAGTGACATTGACAATATTAAAACTACGTATGTCTCAACCGATCAGTTTACTGAACTTCAAACTGAGGTGAATAACTTAAAACATGCATCGATTCTGCCTACTCCGATTTCTAACATTAATACAAAGCGAGGTGCATGGAACATGGACAGTGGGCCGATAGGTCTAACACCGGTAAATGAACCTGTTATGTCGGATAAACAGCAGTTACAAATGCAAGCTAAAAAGTGCGTGAATGTGGGTACTCAGTTGGTCAACGATAATAGTAAACAGCGGCCGGGTGAGATTATCTCTAACTACCCTCAAAAGAAACCGTCAATTGAAAGAGAACGAGAACCGAGAACGAATGAACAGGAATGGGTAACGGTTAAACGTCCAAAGAAAAAGTACCGATTTGCGGGTAAGACAGGCGTTGCAAAAGACGCGGAGGGAATGTTTAAAGCGGCTGTACGAATGCTACCGATATTTATATCCAATATTCACAATGAAACAAAAGACGACGAAATTGTAAATTATATTAGGTCAAAGACAAATGAAACCGTTACATTGGAGAGAATTGATATTAAAAGGCATGACAGTTACAAAGCGTATAAATTTTTTGTACCCCAAAGTAAATTAGAATTATTTTTAGACGAAAGTATTTGGCCTACGGGTATTATATTTAGACGTTTCGTGAATATGAAATATAGAGTAGATAAGACACTCTATGAAGACGGCTCTAAAAATAAAAATAATGAATAGAGAAATATTTAAGTTTGCTACTTTTAATTGTAAAAATGTAAAACGTTCTATAGAAGGCATAAGAAAACTTTGCTTATCCTGTGATGTAATCGCGCTACAGGAGACGTGGCTGTTACCGCAGGACATATCCTTTTTGAATAGTATTGATGACAACTTTAGCTACACGGGCACGTCTGCGGTGGACACTTCAATAGGCCTGTTGCGTGGAAGGCCGTATGGAGGAGTCGCCCTGTTGTGGAATAAAAACGTGTTTGAAAACGTATTTGTGTTGCCATGCGAAAATCCGCGAATATGTGCTATCAAAGTTATAACAAGTGATAGACCCTTAATTGTGATGAGTGTTTATATGCCAACTGATGCGAGAGACAACCTAGCGGAGTTTACGGACTGTCTTGGTACGGTTAGTGCGATAGTTTGTGAGTATGGCGTAGAATCAACTTATATAATGGGGGATTTTAATGCTCATCCTAACGAACTGTTTTTTAATGAACTTTTGAACTTTTGTAAAGAACA
>JAABKM020000013.1:636156-654684 GCA_016277805.2 Papilio aristodemus | reverse complement strand
AGTGTAAATATTGTAACATTGAACGAACACGAACTACAAAAATGTCCGTAATTATATTGACAGATTCTTATTACTCAATTATTTGTCGTTATCGTATTTATTTATCCGATTTCTCTTTGTCAACCAAAAACCCTATATCCCTTAATATTCTATAGACCATTTTAACATACATGTTTCTCGCAAATAAACAAAGTTAAAAAAATATCTCACGCCTGTATTCCCCGAAGGGGTAGGCAGAGGTGCAACTCGTGCACCCACATTTTGCCGTATAAAACATAACTTAATGTTTTCTTTATGAAAATTATTTAAGATTAGTTATTAAATTTGTATTTATATCAAATTGCATGTCAGCGTAATGACGATTTTAATAAATTCAGCGACTTTATCATATTTATAATAAATAGTAAGCGAATGAGCTATAAGCATAAAATGCAATAGACTCTACAATCCGTTGAACTACGACAAACGCAGCAATCGTACTTGACACGACACGAGAATTTCAACCTTTAGTATTTTTCAATTTGGCAACAAATTATGTATTGTCGCGACGTGTTTGCCGCTGTCTAGAAATAAGTTACACGTGGCTCTGACGCGGATCAATTAATTTTAGTAATTAAAAACATATAAAAAAAACATCTCTTTCGCTTTACTGAACATTCTAACAGTTTTTTTTTCATGCGATACCTTAATATATGGTCACAGTTGTACCTATTTTTTTTTTAATAAAAGACACTAAGATACGGTTATGACATGCATCTAACATATTTCTAAATATATTTTCAAGTGTTATTTGTTAAAAACTTACTTATCTTTTGTTAAGAATGTTTTTAATACGAGTAACAACTCGACACTCAAATGAAGATAAAGGATATATTTGGGTCAATTGACAAAGCATTGTTCTGTTTGTCACATAATTTACTTTATATTTGTATCTACAATCTAAATAATCAAATCTTTATCTAGTAAGCAATTTTTGCAAAGTCGATACCACCAGTATCATTAAAAGTTCTTTAAATTAACGTGATATCCAGAGCGTGTTTTTCGTGGCTTTTAAGTAAATAATAATAAAATTGGGAAAGAAAAATCCTGTACTTGAAATGCGGACTCTCCTATTTCGTAATTGGAAATTTTCAAAGTCTGCGTCTGACATATCTAATTTATTAAACTACGTGACGCGCAGATTGCATTGGGTTTATTTCACACAGTTCTTATCTTATAAAGCGGATTGTTATATGTGTATTTTACATTCGTAGTAATTGAATGTTGTTTTTATTTGTTTGACATGATACGACATTACATAAAGTACGAGGAAAAATATCCAAAGATTTTTCCGTCTTTTCTTGATTTTGAAATACTAGTCGTGCCTTCGCTAACAATGTGGGAGACTCGAAGGAATTTTCATTTTAAAACCTTTCGAAAGATATTCGTTACAGAAAACCACAAAGATTAAAGGCTACTGCACTACGCTTATAAATTCAAAGGATTTTATTGTCCGACGTTGTAGGAAAAATATCATCGAAGATGTTATCGCTAGTATAAGGAAAGAAGAAATTAGGTTTTTATAAGTATCATATAAAAATCTTTTGTAATTCCAAATATCTTCGAAGTATACGGCACTATGTAGGTAGAATAGCTTGCAGTAGACAAGTGCATAGGTAAAAATTGATCTGCAGTAGCTTTAAGTCTAAGACTTACAGGAGAATTAAGTGAAGAGAACCCCATTATCGAACGCCAAGCTCTATTTTGGGGCACCCAGCCACTCCAGTTACTTTTATAGGTAAAATTTCTGCCTATTTACAACTCTCTCTCTCCAAAATATATCTGAGTATGCGTAATATTACGTGAATACCGTGGAACATTCTCCACAATGAAACTCATGTCAGAGTTAATTAAAGCAATATATGCGAAGCATCGTATTTGTAAGGTACAGTCGCCATCATTTACGTCGAATATAAAATAATAACTAAATTTATCGAATTTCAGAAAAATAGAGAATAATATTTTTGATGTAATGAGTGATAAAAGTTGTGTCTATCAAAATAGAGGATTACTTGTGTAAAAAAATTAGCTAACAGACAGTTAAATGCTGCTGAGTGTACCTCATTAGTATATAGGAATAGTAACAACAATGTATTAACATAAATCAATAACTAGACTATTGATTGTGGCCAATTGTAAGTGGGTCTTTCTGTTTATTTTAATGTCAAACCTTATTTCAAACTAAGATTTACTTTATTGTAATAGACAATAATAAAGTAAGAAAACAGTTATCAGTATGTTAATAGTTATTTAACATATTTTAAGAGTGCTTTCTTGTTAGCACAACTCAACTACTTTCAGAGTTACTCAAGTGCAACCCTAACCCCAAAAGTTAATCGAACCTAATTGTAACTTAAAACTACACAAATGGTATGGTTTTACATAATTTCACTTTTAGCAACATAATAAGTATTCATGACGAAAATAGTGAAAGCATAAGAAGGATTTGAAGTAAAAACCCTCCGCGTCGTGTAGAAGCACGGTAATGGTCATTATTCAAGCTTCCCTTAAAGGCTTCTTTACGACATTTTTCCTTGCAGCTGGGACTGCGGTAAAGTACTTAATGTTTTTAGAAGCCATATATTTACACAATAATAATCTTATTTTTTATAGTATGAAAATGGTTTTTATTTCAACATAAGTTTCTAGGTTATAATTTTTTTTGTGGTAACGTTTTGATCACCATTATAGTTGCTATTTGGATTTTTTTATTTCTATTTAATTTTTAACTTCCGATTTGCACATCAAACTTAACATATATATAAAATTCGAACGATTCCATGGAATTTTATTTGCAAAATACTGGAAGAAGAAAATACTTTATAAGATTTCGAATAATTAATTAAATTAAATTTTTATATTGTTAATAACTTATACTCGTATCAAGTTTATGAAAATATTAGTAGTTTCGAATACAAGACTGTCCATTGCAGTTGAGTTAAATATTTTGAATTATTAACCTTAAATTCAATAATCCATTATAATACTTGTTAAAATTTGTTCTCTATTGTATAAAGAGGTATATTTATGTCAGGTGGGAATTAAATGTCGGGAAACTATTCATCATTTCTTTCATCGGAATCGAATTCGCTCCATTGTGATGCAATCTTTGCCAGCTGTTACACGAATGTTCATGTCTCGTTTGAGAAAATTTATTATTATAAATGTATAAATTATTTCTTTTTATTCCTAATACGTGGTATAATACGTAACAGAATAGAAAATTTTGTAGGAAAATGTTTAGTCAATTATTTTATTTTAGTTTAGTTAATTATTTTAATCTTCACACGTATATTATGGCATAATTTGGGTTTTTAACGGTTCAAAGAATAAAAAATATCGTTCATATTACATGATGGGTTTGTAAGATGTTAAAGTAAATATTGTGGTGTGTAGAACTATAACTAGTCTGATACATATTGTTTGGTAAATACCCATTACTAAGGCGTTACGTCAAATCAGTCATTAAAAAAAAGTATCTGTAACTTAAGATTCAAAAATATGGTCTGTACGAACACACATTCGATGTACTACTTTAGGTTACTGCATCTTAATTAGAGCAAATTTAGTGGCACAGAGCGCGAGTCGATTCACCGGCGACGCCGTCTTCATAATAGAAGACTGTACGCCGAGTGGAATCAATTTCACGTACAATTTCTGAATTTACAATTTACCGCTGCAGTTCCTTGGGGCAAGTTGCATTATTAACATAGTAATGAATGGCGTAGAGTATGTGAAGATTTGATTCTGAATTAGTTATCGTCACCGAGGAAAATTTTTTTACATTATGATTTCTGTACATCCTGTATAACAATTATAGATGCGAACACGTAGACTATTTGCGAACTTGGGCTTACGGTCCAGTTTGCAAATTTACTTATGTTTAAAATTAAAAAAACTAGGGTGATGCAGTGACCCAAAGTGAGTCTTGACCTCTGTCAAGTTTCACCACTTTTCTCGATCCTGGACAACCTTTCGCCGATTTACTTATATGACTTTACAATAGATGTCGGTATTCTAATTTTACATATTACTAAAAACACGATAACACTATTCCAAATAACGTAATTAAAGCTACGTCCATAGCTACATTCTTTTTTATTTTAATATATATTGTTTTTGTAGAGTGCAGTAGGGTAATATGAAATTACAATTCCTGCATGAATTTGTAAGTGGTTGTTTTTGTTATTGTGTAGTAACATTGAGATCAACAGCGGCGAGATCTTAATTGCATTCACCCTCTCGCTTCCCTCGAGTGCCGTAAAAGACTGCAAACTGTATTAAAACTTTCCCACAATGCCCAAGGATACAGTAGAAAAATAAAGCTAGCTATAGATAAATTCCCATGTAGAATTAACACATCCTCCTACTAACACAAATCCTCGCAGTTTCATATGTCGTAAAAAGTTTTCGACTAAAGCCCGTCCAAAGTAAGGGCGCAATAAAAAAATGTTTTATGCGTTTCCTATACTTTATACAGAACTGATGGTTTAATATTGTAAATGTAATTACTTATTGTACTCAAAATAAATTGAAAACAAGAAACGTCTTAATCATATTATGTATTTGTTTATATTATCTCTATATTTATGTTCCAATGGTTTTGGAGATTGACAGGTCTCCAATATGTCTATCTACGACTATTAAAGTGCAAGAGATATTTTCTCTGCAAGTATATTATTTGTATCTCCAACTTCGCACAATGTCACCGTTGCGTACTGTAAGAAAGCTTGCCTGGAACTGGGTCACCCTTTCTCATTACTTACTTCCACAGAAACAGCAGCATGTTGCTGCTTTATACTTAATACTTAACACGAATTAATTATATCATAGAAATACATACAAACTTAATTCATGAGACGGAAATATAAGGCGGTAAGTGAGTGTGCTCATCCACCTCTGCCCAGCCTTGTGTGTAATTTCTCACAATGTAAATTTGGTCAAACTTATGAGATAGGATTAGGTTTAACTTTTATTAATATGCTAAATTCCAAATTAAATGTTATTCTTATATTAGATACTGAAATAAGTTTATATCAGATAGCGTAGCCTGCCTGCCTTAAATACATCCATTCTTTTTTTTCTTCTTTAACTTTACTTAATAGTTGGGCTGCCGAATTTAAAATGATTGTGCTTAATGATTTTAGTGCTTTCAAACAAACAAACTATTTACGCTTTTATTGTAATATAAATCAATATCTGTGACAATATTTTCTTAAGTATATTATACAGCGTTGTAATGGTCTTCATAATTCGTCCTAATATTCTCAGTGGAATACTAAAGTGCTTGTATAATATGGGTAAAAAGATGCAGGCGACGCGGCGTAAAGAAATCAACCTAAATTATGAATTTATCCAACTTCTGGCGCCTCGGAGATGGGCCATGAAATATTTAAGGTTATGAATAAATTGTCAACCGTACAAGTTGTTTACAGGCTCCTGTTTAATTTATAATTTTGTCTGTTTTTTCGGTAAAATTACTCGTAGTAAATGTGATCCTCTGTTCTCAGAAAACAGTATAAAAATAAAATCGTTCAGAATGTTGTCGATATAAAAATGTTTATATAGATAGGTATACAGTAAATATGTCACTGACCGATTGTAAACATCTTCAGCTTCTCCTCGGAATATTATAAACTATCAGAATATTGTGAACTGAATGAAACACTTAAACGCTTGACGTGAAACTTCGCGATAGCTTATAAACTGTTTTAATAAAATTATAAAGAATGTATAATATTATTTTTATTATCAATAAAAAAGAAACACTTTTAAGCATAAATTTTTGTTAAAATCCAATTATATAAAAAATTAAGAATAGTCTGAAATAAATCTCGAGTTGATGTCAATACAGTTTGAAGTTTTACTCATTTATATGCGTCACGGGTGATAAACATCTTTAAAATATTTCATTCACGTACTTAATTCCCCACGCTTCGACAATTTGAAGTCATAATTCAAATTGATTTTCTACTACCTTTGCTAAGTTACGTCAGAATTATTTTTCCACAATATTTTAATTATTTAACTATAACGTAAGTCCGTAAATTTAACTCACACCATGATACATGTTAATAATTTCAATTAATAAGTATGTTAACTAATTTTTTTCATTCTATTATATAAAAAACCTTTGTCTTGTTAAAAGACCAAAGAGGTTTGTATGTTTATTCGATGCTCTCTTCCCAGGATATATCATATTAAAATATCGTTGGCGGTTAGCTTGCGAGACAATTACCCTAAAATTGGCGAAAACCGTTCGCTGGTCGTCAGAAATGCATTACTGTTTCTGCAAACAGTCGCTAATGACCGCTGCGTACATACGTTAGCATTCGCGCCGCGCACTCTACGACCAAAAAATGGGAAATTTTAATGCGTTGCAGGCGATTCGCTTTATTTTTAAAACGTATGACTTTAGGTTTTGTTATGGAATTGTAAAATAGTAAACTCCTGTGCTTTCGGTTAGTAGAAGGACAACCACTTTTCGCCATATATGTCCGTCCCATGTTAAGGGTCAAGCCTACGGCAATATCGGGCAAAAACTTCAGACTTCATGCTGAAATTGTATTGAAAAATGTTATTCATTTTGCTAGATATATGATTCAAATCCGAAAACTCAGCAACGCGGCTCAAAAACTACAGAACCGATTAAAAAAAATTCACCAATTGAAAGATCAAAACAACCAGTAATCAAAGTTAGAGCTATTATATAGAACTAGATGGTTTGATATGAACAATGGCACTAATATATAAAACCCTTTTTAATTCTACTCGCACATTTTCCTTATCCGTAATTTCTTACCCAGTTAAACATTTAATTTAAATTTACTACATACATTTACAATTCGAAAAAGTGTTAAGATTTATGCTCGCATCGTGAGCTCTTTAAATTTATTATAATTAATTCACGGGACGGAATAAAAGCAGATACGTTTAATGATAACTGGATTTTAAATTAAGGCTCTAATATAAAAGCCCTTTTATAATTATAAGCAAAGAATACTTCTGGTTAACTCTCATGGATTTTAAACGTAACGGAATATTTTTGCTTCAAGCGTTAACAATTCATAATATATCGGTATTGAAAAAAAAGGAACTCCATAAAATATTCAATTTCAATGTATTTGTATTTTAACAATTTTATTGGTATCTGGGGAGATTTTTCGATAACACAAACCGTAGTCTTCAAGGTACGTATATGCTTTACAATGACTTCTATGTAAAAGTTGATATTATATTATAATTATGTACAATATAAGTTATGGTATTGGACATATAATATATTTTGTTCTAGAAAATGTTTGATATGTAAGTAGTAAAGATATAGTTGCAGGCGCAAAAAAGGGACGGAAGTATGTAACAGAATTTAGAAGAAGGGCGCGCGGTGTTACGGTAGGCCATCTGATGGTAGCAATCCTAATTTCTGAGAGGCATATAATATTAATTTCTTGACCTTCAAGGTGGGATGACAGATATTAAGTGTATCTTTTAAATACAAGAATAACACTAAAGAAATACATATAGAAATATGTACTTATTATATGTATAACTTGTCATACATATTTCACGTGCAGCGGAGGATGGTATTTTATAAAAGTGTAAACTGGCTACCCTGAAAAGATTTGATAAAAGCACTGTTTAAGTTTCATTAAATTCTACGTATTAAGCAAACATTTATATTTAGTACATGCTTGTTAAAAAATACATCTCAAAAAAGTAATTTTAATTTTTGAAACAATGGGAGTGTTGAATTGAAACTGAGTACAAAATTTTTGACCGAAACGTAATATGGCCGCTCGAGAGCTTTTTGTGTTGTAAAATTTTCTGACGTTTATTACATTAAATTTAATTACATTTTCTTGTATTGTTTTGTTAGCTTGTATTGTTTTAAAAATTTATAATTTATATCTACGTTATTATAATGAAAAAGATATAAATTTTAGAGTGTTGTTTTAGATCTTTTATCTTTATCATTATTGTTTATGCGTAATTAAATTGTAAATTAAAATAATTTAATTTAACTTTATCTTTAACCATTATTCGTTTTATGCTGAAATTTGAAGAAGGGTTTTCTATATATCTAATAGTATGTAACATTTTGGTTATTTTAAATGAGTAAAAACTCAAAAAAATTACAGTGCAAATTTTATCGTAAGTACTTAAGACCTAAAAATTTGTTAAAAGAATAGTAAATAAAATAAATTCGTTCGCTTCTTTTTTCTTCTTGTCCTCTTTATTATTAAATTTTTAAGATATATTTGATCAATTTAATATTTCCACATTGAAATAATGTTGGCAGAAAGTGTGTAGTTTATATGAATTTGAGCAATACTGCTCTAAATTAAAACTCAAATATCTTCGTAATCTCAGCAATCGATTACAAAGCCTTACCCGAGCCTGGGAGGGATGTCTCCAACCCATATTCCACAAAAAAACGGTGGGTAAAAATTATTACTCACGTAAAGGCTTATCCTCCGTCATATTTGACATTTAGAAATGTCTCTTCAGGTAAAAAAAACCTTACTGTATTTCTTTATAGATAAACATAAAAAAATGGCTAAAAGTTTACATATATTTTATTAAATTGAAGTGGATAGAAGTAGTCGCATATCTGACTAATGGTGACTATGTTTTTATCAAAAGATATCAAAGAAATCTTGAAAAAGCGATGAGAAACGTAAAATCAGTGATAAAAGCCAACCACTAAATTATTAGCACGTCGGAGAGTAAAGTCGATTATTAGTTAAAATAAATTTTATAAATTCTATTTGAATAAAAGAAAACATAATTTTTAACGTCTTCTTAATACACCTTACTTGATTAATATATGAAATTTTGTAATACGTGTATAAATTCTTTATAAATTGTTATTCAAGATATTTTTATTACTTAATAAACAAATAATAAATCAGCTAGCTTGATAAAATCCAAACAAATCAAATACACAAAGAAAATTCAGACATATGTTAATTAAAGTGCCGTCACAAAACGGCTATTAAAATTTTAGCATTAAATTAAAAATACACAACTCACCCGGTAAATTCAAAGGTCATCGCTTGTTGTTACTGGAAATTAGATAAGATGTGTTCAACATAACAAAACATATCCACATCCTGTATTCACTGTGTAACTTCACTTAATTTTATAACACTAACACAATAATTAAGGAGCTTTTTATAAACGATCATACAAAGTTCGTACGGCGTATGAAAGCCCACGAAAGGTATAAAGCTTCGCAATCTGACAGCGTACTGGTTGTGTTGGCAGGCGTACTGCGACTGACTGCCAAACGGAGTTGTCGAGCGCGCAAGCTCCAAAGACGGCCCAGCGGCAACTTAATCCCATATAGAGAAGAACTTTCATAAAACATTTCTCACATAGTTCGGTTAAGCGATGGAATTATATTTAAAACAAACACAAGTTTGTTTGCAATTCCGTAGAAGTAAGACAATTTAGTCTTTATTCCATTTTAAATTAAAGCAACTTTGGTGGGGTAACATAAAAATTATTATTGTTAATGCAAAATTAACTATTTTTTTTTAATAATTTTCAAATAGATAGTATTTTCACCAATCTAAAATCTAAACTATCCATATCCAAAGTCCAGACGTAAACAAATTTAAGAGACACACATTCTGGTAGAACCTAGATACAAAAGGAAATTTTAAAATATTTCGTATATCTAAATTAGTGAAAATTTTATGAAATGATTATGTAACACGTAAAACTAGGGTAACGGTAGAATAGTAAAAAAATAAACTTATGGATTAGAAAGAAGTATTTACAGAGATCTGTCGGCCAGCCCGCATTTTACTGCGGCAAAGGATTTCATGCTTCATTGCTAACGTATTTACCGGACGATCCAACACGAAGAAATAGGAGATAACGTGTTTAAATAATACTCCCGCTTTCCCTAAGGGGTAGACAGATGTGCAATTTGTCCAGCCACTTATTGCTGTATGTATCCGTCCCGCGATAAGAGACCAGCTTATTGCCCTATCGAGCACCTATTTGTTTTCAGACTCAGGGCTGATATTGAATTGAAAAACCGACTATGAAGGTGGTGATGACCCATAAGTTATGAGTCGCTGTTTTTTTTTTAAGGTATAGAATCTGAGATTAACAATCGTGGTGTTTTTATCCATTAAAATAAAATGTTTTTTAAAGTAAAAAAAAAACAAAACAAAAATATATATCGTAGTATACAAATAAAATGATATTTTTTTCTTATATTTTTGCGGGATCAAAGGAACTGTCCTTTCGACCTTTTTTGTAACTGTTAACTTTATAACAAAGAAACAAAAACTTCACAATCACAAGAAAAAGTCCAGTGAACAATAAATGTAGACCATTAAAAGGAAAATACTTTGTGTAGTAGTTCTTTTTTTTATAAAAATACTGAGTACGGCTTTAACTCTGGGGTCTGGGGTTCGAATCTTGAGTCGGGAAAAGTGATATTTGGGTTTTTTCGACTCAATATCAGCCTGGAATTTGGGATTTGTGCCCGATATGGCTATAGACTCACCACTTGTCACATCATGAGATAGAAAAACATAAGAATCATTATTATATTGTTGTGGACTTTATCACAGTAGAACAGTGTCGTTTCAAAATAAACGTTTGCAAATTCCGAGTTGCTCACTTAATAAACTTTGGTCTATTAATTTTAGATACTCTATTCAATATTTAGCTACCTACCATTGATTTAAACTATATTCATATCAAACAACACTATCGAGGCTGCTAAGTCTGTTTTATAAGGTTCCTTTGAACTTATATACGCTGAAATATTACTAAATGATATAAGCAAATAAAGATTGTTTCAAAATATTTAAATTGCTAATTCCTTTGTCAGATAAATAATGTAACATTTAAAATTTATTGCAGATTAAATATTATATTAAAAAATACAAGTAATTATTAGTATCGTTAGTCAAAGAGTATTCATAATGGCATGTTCGTCTAAACTGCGTAATTAATTTAATATTAGTGGCTGTACTCGCTCTGTGACCTAAAATTAATTAATTAGTAGCTAGACTGCGATTTTCAGCACCATGTTATAATATGATACGTTTACCGTAATAATTTGGAAAAAATCTAAACAAATATTTATTATTTTGAATAATTTCTATAATTATATTGTAAAAAAACTTTAAATTTAAAAAATTACTTGATTCTCCGGGGATAAATACAAACACCTTATTCTTCAAGTTGGTCAAGTCGTTTAGAATACAGGGGAATCAAAATGTAATGAATATACGGGTACGTAACATTACTCTCCTGTCAATTTACCAACAAAGTCCTTTCGTTGCCCTTAACGCAATCTATTAAAAAGTATTGAAGAATTTTTTGTAAGGTTTTTAAGTCACTGATAGAGAAATCGTGAAGATTTATAAATACTTATTTAAAGTTTCCTATAAATTGGTTGAAATTTGACTACAGGTTTAAGAAGACACTTTATACTTGTACGGCGATATGATACAAATACGTTACGCTTTTTATTAAATTCAAATGAAAATTTCTTTACAATTTTATTCAATAACGTACGACATGCATACAACATCCTTTACCTCGTTTCGTATTTCACAGTTATAACCATTCAATACAAAAGGTGACCATTTCGTCGGGATGTTATGTAAATGCAGCCCATAACACTTGACCTTACTGGCAAGTAACTGGAGTTACTGTGCCAAACCGGTTGTCATATGTAGTTAACAGTTAAAACATATGTATATACAAATATACCACAGACTTCTGGGACCATCAAATATTGATGTCTTAATTTAATATTTTAATTATAATAATATATATTGTATTTTAGTATTAGATTACCATTTTAGTATGATTTTTTTCTTGAGATGAAAATTATATCATTTAATTCCCACATATCCATTCTACCGTTAAATACAGGACTACAAGATACGGTGGCTATACATTGTATTAATGTAGATTGCCCCGTGTTCGACGAAACGATTAAAATTCTTATTTATTGCGCGTACACCTAAGATTTGGAACAAGTTGTTAACGCCAATATTACAAAAGAACGAATAAGCCACGCTGATTATTTCTACTTCATTACGCCAGGATTATGGTGAAACACGTTTATCTATAATAATATTATATAAAGTGATTTCATCCTTTTTATTGTCCGGATAAACTAAAAAACTATTTCTAAATAACTTGAGCTATTTCCTTTGTATTTCTGTCTGTAGCGAGCTAAGCCGCGGAATTTTACTAGTATTTTTTTTATTAATAGAACATTTTAACATCAACAAATAAACGAAAACAGTAATAATGAAAATGAATTTATGTCAAGCCAAAGTTTATTATTTAAAAAAACGCAATAACAAAGTTATCGTGAAACTTACAGAAGCAATTCATTAAGTCGCGACACATACATGCAATGAAAACATTGCTACTATTTTACACTCGCACGAGACGAGACGACTGTGTGTAGTGCAATGCACGCCCCTGCAGAGGTTTTAGAACTGTAGTTAATTAACTAGTATTTTGTCTCTAGCGTTATTAGTCTAAATGAAAAAAGCTATTTGAAGTAAAAGTCGTTACTTTAAACAAACAAAACTTAAAACACTATATAATACATAGTGTAAAACTGGCTCGGTGGCTCAGTTGTATCATGTATTATGTATACGGTACCGCTGCAACGCTGGGGTCCCGGGTTCGATCCCCGGGTGGGGAAAATGATATTGGGTTCTTTAACTTGATATCAGCCCGTAGTTTGGAACTTGTGCCCGATATGGTAATAGGCTCGCCTCCTATCACATTATGGGACGGAAAAACATATGGCGAAATCTGGGTGCACTAGTTGCACCTCTGCCTACTCTTTCGGGTAATACAGGCGTGAGATATCTTTTGCTTTTTACATAGTGGAAAAGTTCTGTTTAAGTCGTAAGAAATAAAAAAAGGCCTATTGTATACTGTTGTAAGGAACCTGTTACCATTAAGAAAGCTAAATGTTTAAACCCTATTTGGATGTAATTAAAATACATTTCATGTTTCACTTATGTAGAAGAATTGGTGAAGTCGAACTCGATTCGACATATCGATAAGATAACATAGTCAATAAAGGTAATGTTAGAAATAACTGTATCCAATAAGTATATGTATTTAAACTTAAATATATGTTTATAGTCGAGAGTGAGGTTGTATGTTGCGATTTAACAAAAACTATATACCCATACCATACCTATTTAAATTAATTAATCGTGTAGGACGTTTAAAATCCCGTTGGATCTTTATAATACCACCAAAAACTGATGCGTCGCTTTGTAAAATGTTTTACGTTTAAACATACACGTTTGTTGTTAATCACGACTGCATGATAAGAGTGGCCCGGTATAATCCCGTACGAATCTCAATCTAATTCTGGTAGCGTTAAATCATAGAAAAGACTTTATTAACTATTTTAGTAGTTACTCAAGAAGGTAGGCAGAGGCATTTCGGTTTTTACAGACTTAACTTGCTGAGCAAGAGATCGGTCGTTTTGATGATTGTAGGGAAGTATTAAATCATGATGATGATGGTCTTGACGATAACAATTTTGATGATGACGATGGAAATGATGATAATGAAATGATATACCAGGTGTACCGCGAAATTATATTTTATAACACTTTTATTGACACATCTAAATAATTTTATTTTCTTTAATTCATCGATAAGATTTGCTTACAACAAATTATCTAAACATTGTAGTACAGTTTACAGTTTGATACATCTCACAAGATAGCTAGATATCCGTCAATAAGCCTTATTAGTCAGTCGCCGCCGATTACATAATTTCCTGGCTCCAAAATTCTCTGCTGCGTCTCCGATAAGGCATGTTTCAAGATTTGGCAAAAGAAAACGTTCAGTTACTTTGTATAGGAAAGCGCTTTTGGAACGATGCCTAATTTTATTAACAGAAATTCTATCCAAGTTAAATATGTATCGCTGTCAACTGTTTTAGCTTCATAATACAAGTATGTATAAAAAAGAAACACTTCTTCAACTGAAATAATATAGGCAAAAAGTTTTTCCGTAACAACGTCGGATCTCTTTGCATTTTATTCCGTGTGAATATTTCCAATGATTGGTAACAGTATCAATTGGGAATTTTTGTTCAAGAAAAGCACGCGTCTTTTTCTTTTAGTGAGGAAAACTAACGCGCAATATATTTACTACATATATCGACAGACTATTGACAGAATTCGTAGATGTGTTGGTGAGAAGCGATACAGGTGTCAGTAAGGTGCGAAATTGCTCTACCGACCGTCATATCTACGAGTGGTATCAAATTGAAAATTATTTTTAGCTTCAAGGACTTTTTGCCGGTCACTTTCTGTAATTGATTTTTTTACAATCGTTTTGTGTTATTTTGCGATGAATTTGATAATTAAAATTTTTTCATCGTCATCGTCATCAGAAGCAATATTCGTCTATTGCTCGAAGTTGAAATCACTCTACTGATCTCTATAAACATTAGTCCCCTACAAAATATACTATATGTGATAAAACTTCTTTTATAAAACTGCTTTTTGTTACGTCAAGACACAATTTTTTATATTTATACAATTCACCACTGTGTTTTCTTGTGGTGACTGAGATGAGGTCACCTTTAGAGTTAAACAAAACAATTTAAATAATACTTGATAATAGACGTACATGAATGGATAATCCTTGAGAGACACATTTCAATAAATTTCATTGATTTAAGGCCATGGTGTACATTTAAGTACAGTACCGTCAACAAAAAGGTGTTTTTTTTTTAAGAAATTTCATATTTTGGACATGGATTGTATTTTTTTCATATATTATTTTGTGAGCCCTTGATAGCTGTACTATTAGACTCCAGGATTATCCTTTCAGTACAAGACAACCTGAATATATCGAATAAATATATGTATTTGAAGTACGATTACATAACTATTTATTGTCATAGTTTTTCGCATGTGTTTAAGTTTGTACATTCGTCTTGTCCCCCGTAGATCGTAACTCTGTCACACTTAGTGTGGACATTATTGACCTTTCCTTTATGCGTCTCAAGAGATTATCCCCTTTTATTTATTGCTTGTAAGCCTAAAAAATATAGGATAACTAGATAGACGTATATCTCGTATCATTTGTACTCTGAGTTGTAATCAATATAATGTAAAAGAAATAAATTTGAATAAAAAATCGAAATTTCATCGTTAATATTGAATTTCATGATATTATATACCCTGTAAGATTTTTAAAACTTCAAAAGATTTAGTATAAGATTCATTTATTTAATTATTTTAATTTTGATTATAAAGAGAAAGGGATGCTATTTTCCATTTTGATTCACACCACATATGTATATCATTGTAGACTCTCGTAGCTTTATTTCCGTCAAGCCGTAAAAAGGCTGCGGCGGCAAAAGCCAAGAATTTGTTCGCGGCTTCTTTATGTCTTTGTTGCTCAAATTGAGCTAGAGGTTCATGACATGTGAGAGGGATGAACATTACAACCTTCAGTGTATGTTGTACGGGTGTAATTGAATAGGCGAAAGTCTATCCCGAATTTATACACGAAATTTTCTTGTGGCATCCAGTAGGAATACATTTGTTTACTGCAGAAATCCCTTTCGAAACTGAAATGGAAAATGTCACAGAATATAAAATACGGTACACCAAGATTTATGATTTATTTATTTTAAGTGTTTTTGTGCTTTTTAGTTTCATTTGATCACATAATGTAAAAAATAATGTTACACATATTACGTACACTGCAAATTTTGATGTAAAATTTCACAACATTACAATATTATTACAATAATCGATGCATTTTAACCAATATTATTTTATAGCTAGTAATTCTTTATGAGTTTAGGCTCGGTCAATATTTATATATGTTAATATAGTGTACTTTTACTAAATGAATTCGGTATTATGAACATTACTATATGTAGCTCAAAGTCCATTTGCACTGATTTGTATTCCAGCCACAGTCTGGAGGCTCTCGATGCTACCCAATGTCAGTTATTCTTTGTTATGGCCGGAGCATTTGTTTTATGTTTCTGTTGTTTTCTTTTACTAACATGTAGCTGTTGTAAATTTAATTTTTCTTCTTCAGCGAGATGTGTTTTGAAATCGTGAGAGGTTTATATCGAATTGATAATCAAGATTTGTTTTTTTTTTAAGTAACAATCAGAGTAACAGTTACAACACGACTTTATTATAATATAGATTGAAAAGTAATCCCTCATATAAATTATTCAAGGTCAAAAATATAGTTTTTTGTTTGTATTAATCAGCCAAAGGGTACTTTGTACTATAAAAATAAATTGTTAATTTGTAGTACATATTTATCTGCAATGACCGAGTATACTTTTTTTTAAATTATCGTTTTTGAGATATTCCGATTTAAATGTTGCCAAATTTGCAATCTCCATAATAAGCAGAAGTTAGAATTCACAATTAAAATCATTTGGAGTGGTTGTAAGAAATTTTATAAAACTAGCGACCCGTCCTAGACAGAAAGATAAGTACAAAAAATAGTCTTTGCTTCTAGCTGGCGTAAATTCTTTGCATTGGCGAAAGAATTTATAAAATTGGGTCAGTAGTTTTTGAGTTTCGAAATAAATAAAACATCAAATCCTATTTCATAAGACCTGTTTCATATTACAGCTTTATTTAGCTTTGATAATCCAAACCAGTCTTTAACATTCTATTTCAAGAATCTCATTTTAGCGCTCGCTCGAGTTTTGTAAATACCGTTTTGCTTGATGAGTTATTCTTAGACTAAATAAATTAAAAAATATTGATAAATTACGACGTGAAAAAACTAATACATTCGAGTGAATCAATGTGACGATTATAAATTTATCCGTACATTTATAAATGTCCTTAATATTATTTTGAACTACAACTCTCCCCGGATTCGATCTAGAAAATAATTTCGTTCTAAAAAGATAGAAAAGTTAAATAAAGTTAAGTATAGGTTAAATCTTAACTTTGATCTTTTTTCCCTTTCTACCCTTTTCTAACTAGGAAAGGATGGAAAGGGGAAGAGGATAAAACAGAGGAGGGGATCAATAGGAGAAGGAATTATCCTTTTCCTGTTGATCCCTTCCTCTGTCTTTTAAAGGTAGGCAACGCACCTGCAACTCTTAGATGTTGCAGGTGTCTATGGGCATTGGTCACTGTTAGGTGTACCAGTTGTTCGTTTACCACCTTATAATATATAAAAAAAAATAACTTGCTAACTCGCAATACTGCTAGAGACGAGTTATTCTACAAGACAGTTCGGCGAGGAACTCAAGAGCGGTGTCAAATATAAAGAAAATGCCACGTCGTGACAAAACGATACTTTGTGGCAGGAATTATTCCAATCAGTTCTTAGCAATATTTTGCCGCAATACCTTTTTATTTTGTTAAATTTATAACAATATTACATGAAATACTGACTGAGTACATCCAATCAGTACCATTTCAAACGGGAAAGTTGGTTGCGGAAAGAAAATTGAAAGCTCCGTTGTTCCGTCTCGACATCGCTTTGTTTCCTTTGGATTCGATTTTTCTGCGTCGGGCTATGGAGCGTCTTAGGTTTGTAGCAAATCTTTCGAAGCTTTATTGTTTTTTTTTTTAGTTCTAAAAATGAAATTGATATTTTATAGAAAAAAAAACCTTTTAGCGAATGTCATACGACAACCACTTTTATAGCAATAATGTTTAGATTTTGTTGTTTACTAGACTTATATAGTTCGAAGAATATTAATTTAATGTTAACAGTTTCACATTTTAATTTATGTGATTTTTGAGAGATATTTGTATCGGATACATTTAATAAAATTTATGCAAAACACCGTATTTACCAATAGCAACAACAACTCCTATACGACCACAAGCGGCCCGTGACCGACCAAGGTATTGTGTGGCGAGATAAAACTCTCACCACCGCGATGCAACATTATATGACCTCGTCACAGCGCCAGCGTCGAAAAAACATCGTTTCTTTAAAGTATAGCAGAATATAGTGATATTAGACTTTTTAACTCAATATTCGCCCTGAATTGGTTATAGGCTCACCCTCTATCACGTCATGGGAGAGATACATACAGCAAAAAGTTCACCTTTTGCAACTCTGCCCACATTTTCAGGGAGAACAGACAGATTTAATGGTACAGTGTTATTTGTACAATTAAATAAAATGTAAAAAATATATAAGGATAATAAATCTATATGAAGAAAGAAGGAACATATATAGTTAATACAGATTTAAACATGAAGTTTGCTTTGGGGAGTTCATAAACTCGATCTGACCAATACCAATTGATGGCATTCCCTAAGGCACTCGGTCAGATAGAGGTACTATTTTTATCTCTGAAATAGGATTGCTTATCTGAATACATACATAGATATTGTAGTATTGTTGGCATATCAACATTCAAACTAAAATAAATTGTATCAATCAAACCAGCATTGGGCAACAAACCTTTGATAGTTGAAGAGTTAAGAATTAATTTCC
>JAABKM020000013.1:551887-582515 GCA_016277805.2 Papilio aristodemus | reverse complement strand
ATCAGTGTATGTGTTGAGATCCACTATCGTGGACCCCCATTTTCATTTCATGGACCCCCAAATTTTTTTTC
Source organism: Papilio aristodemus (assembly GCA_016277805.2). Lineage (NCBI taxonomy): Eukaryota > Metazoa > Arthropoda > Insecta > Lepidoptera > Papilionidae > Papilio > Papilio aristodemus. The sequence continues at coordinate 582,444 of JAABKM020000013.1, read as the reverse complement.
GCTGACCTAGACCTATTGCAGGTTGTCATAGACCCCTAGGGGTCGATATAGACCACTTTGGGAATCACTGTTTTAGAGCCTTCTTCACTCGTCCGAACTCTTATACGAGTATGTGGTGTTCCAATATTTGAAGTGTCTTGTTTCAGCGATCTTTTCTGATGCTTTCTCTTATTAATTTACTTATTGCTAATATGCGTTTTATTTAATCTGATTTTGGTTGTTTGGTAATTAATTCTTTTTTTTTTTTGTTGATGAATTATTTTTTTTTTGGAATATAGTATTTTGCCCTTATACGAGTGAGATAATTAAAAACTGTTACCCGATTAGAGTTATAAACAATGACATTTTATAGTCAAGGCAAGTATACCCTTACAAGATCACCCGTCAAAAATATGCCTTGATAGTGAAATATTTCGTCAACAATGCTATTTTCAGCCATAACAGTATATCTTTAAGGTGTATATTACGTTATCGCTATTTAAAAGTGTCTATTAAAATTTTATGATTGGAAATATTGGAATATTGAGTTTTAATTTTTCATCCGCTTATAATATTTTATATCTGTAGTATATTGAACTCTTTAGTTATAAAGATTTATATAACGCAGTAACGTATGAAACGAAAATAATGGAAAAATACGTGAGACTTTATTGCCGGCATAGCCAACAACAAAGTCATAACAAGCGGCACTCGACGTAGATTTGGTTTTACATGAGCCCGCAATATGCCGTGCGAGATGTCATTCCGTGCGCATTTAATATCGTCACTGTTGACTGACACTGCGCTACAAAGAGACTCGTAGTGCGTTGGGTGAGTATAGCACAAACTACAATATACGAGTTATGTTTACAAAGTACCAGGACGTACACCTATTAAACAGATTATATTGCATCAAATTGTGAAAAATGTAGAAACGTCGCCAAATTTGTAAAAGAGACCGCAAAAACTGCCGACGAAAGCACTCGAAGTATTTTTAAAATTAAAATGACAGTTGAAACAATCACGAGATATCTAGCGATCTTGTCCTTTATTTCATAATCAATTAAAACGACATTAGCTTAATTGTTATGGATGCGGCTTACGGAGCACAACATGGCCGTGGGTTCGATCCCACATTTGACTATTGTTGTGAACCATTCCTAGCACAAGCTTTTTTAAGCTTAGTTTAAATAGTAAAAGAAATAATAGTAAAGTATTTCATAATCTGCATATTTTTATAATAATATTTTTTTTTGTCTAGTTGATAATACCCATATTGACACTAACCCTAACATAACATAACATGATTCGAATAAAATTTAAAAGATCGAATTTCATATTGATTCTCGAATCGATCGAGTAACGATGACTTAGCAATATTTCTTATCTTTATTTGTTAATTACGCTTCGAGTAACGGTAAAATATATCTAAAGTTGCAACATATTTCCACATTTAAAATATCTTTGTTATGAAGAAAATAAAAATTAATTTCCAATTGAAATTATTACTTTAGTTACCAAAAATCACGGTAAGAACGTCGCTAACTTGCTGTGGCTAAAACAATAATAATGTCTATTTTTCCTTCTCACAAGGTCATAAGGTTTTAATATTAAAGAGTTATATGATTTCGAGAAAAGCTGTTTTTTGTGCTAAAAAAAAGTTTTCACACACTCGCTTGCATGCTTGGTCACTCGTGTTAGTCATATTCTTATAAAAAAAAATACAGATAAGTTTATAAATCGTTCCCAGTCATTGTATTACATAGCACAATATTAAATGCATAGTCATTGTGATTAATTTTTACTAATATTAGTGATGTCATTTACAATGCTATCAGTTGTTATTGAATGTTTTGTCAATAATGATTAAAGTATGACGTACAAAATATTCGGATTGAGATTTTATTATTCGAAAATAATGTCTTTAACAAACTTTATGTGTATCATTAGGTTTTTTTAATACGATCTGACTAAACATTTAGCATTTAAGTTTTTTAAGACTTTTTTATTTTTGGTCAAAAGATTATTATATTAGATATTGATTATCTATTAGCTTAAACATTTCAGCATTTTACAGCCAGCTTATCTCAAGCTTTCATTCGCAGCCTATATATATTCACCCCCTTGGAAACTTACTAATTTCCTATTGTTTCGAAGTTTATGTGCTATTATCCGTAGTGACAAATGGAAGTTCCTTAGATTTTTAATGACCATTGTGATTGTGTGTGTGTGTGTGTGTGTGTGAGTGTGTGTGAGTGAGTCGCCAGCGGTATTTCTAAATGGATACGACTTAGAGTCCTCCAAAACGAACGTACTTAAAGGCCGGCAGCGCATCTGCAGTTCCCCTGGTATTGCGGATGTTCATGGGCGACGGTGATCACCTGGCTTTAAACGACTCGTCGCTCGTTTGCCCCCTATTTTAATATTAAAATAATCGGCATGTTTTAGATGTCAATTAATTTGGAACCCGAAAACTTAGACAATTGATACTTTATACGTTTGATGATTTTATCACGGATATCTTATCCTGTAAAATTTCAGCGATCATCCAGGCACACAGTTCGAAAATAGGTCGAAACGCGTAGAAAAACCTTTTTCCTTTGTCCCGTCTTAGCAGGGACACTCTGATAAAAAAAAACAAGCATATATTTGTGGTAATTGTTTTATCTTTAGTTTCACGTGATTATATTTTTATCAGACAGCTGTTGAAATTAAATAAAATGCATTTAACTGTGACTGCAGTTTTATTACGCCAATTATAGTCATTATGCATTTGAAAATAACTGTCATAATAAATTGCGAAGTAATGTTTCAATAAAAGATATAGTTTGATATTAACGCCACCAATCGAACGGAAAAAGTTTTTTTTTTTCATTTGTTACATTTTATATTCGTCTTAAATATCTAGATGGCGCTGATATGCCAATAATCCTGTTACTAAAAATTATTTATAATTGTGCATGTAGTACGTGGTACATGGAATTTAGAACGGAATTTGTATATAATTTTTATACCCTCTCACACTCTTACTTTTAATTGCAATAGGAAAACAGTATTTATTCAAAAAAAATTGTATCTAATATTACGGGTAAATTATGATACTCAAGAAAAAAAATCAGCGCTGCAAGCTGTATTGCATTCTTGTCGAAAAGAGAGAGATAGAAAGAGAGACAAGAATTCTCGTGAGGAATATTTAAATATATTTTTGTGATCTAATCTACTTCCGGATAAACTGTTGAGCTCATTAAGACATTTAATTCAGATAATCGATACGCGAACACGTCGTTGTAGCATGACAATCGTATGAAACGATCTCTGTTTTAAAAATGTCCAACGCTCGTTGGTACTACATCACAAACAACTGGGATTAAAAAAAATCATTTTATGCAAATTCTACTTTCCATATAATGTTATAATTATTTGTTAAATTAAAATCGGCCAAACATTTTTTGGTAATGATATCTAAAGTCTATATTTTTAATAAAGAAATTACTTAGGTTATATTATCTATATCTTTTTATTTAATGATGATTCAAACTCGATATAATCTTATTTGATAAGTTAAAAATGTTACAGTCAAAATTAATAATAGATTTTTTTAATGATGCCCATTTGCATTTAAGCAAAGCTTTAGGTTAAAAAAGTAAGTATAGAAATATATTTTTCAAAAGTAGTCAAAAAAGTTAAATTTGAAAATTATTTATCGATTTTAATACGAATAAAATTCACACTACGACGTGTATTTGATATTATTGAGTGAACTGTGCAAAATATAAAACATTCTACGACGTCGGAATATTGGTGAGAATGTTGCGTGTAGTCAGGGAAAAACGAATAAATTGATAGTAAAAAAAAAATAATTCGAACTAAAACAAAACTTATCGTATAAAAAAATATTTTTGTCTATTTCATAGTGGTCATTTTATACAATGTCTGCATTAATCAAATTGACTGTAACATGTAAGTGAAGGACATACAATCGCAGTAAATCTCAATAATATGGTTTTAGCGTAAATTTCATGAAAACTTTACTTCTGAGTAATTACTTAACTTTTTGTAATAAGTTCTAATGTAATCTATTATTTTTAAATTAAATATCGACCTTTAAAACTACATTAAAGCACATTGGTATAAAAAAAAATTATGATTTTTTTTTGTTGTCAGTTCAGTAAAGGAGATTCAAGTTCTTATGAGGAAAAGTATTTAAAATGACTAAATATCCACAATTATTAGTTCGTTTAACTTAACATTGCATATATATTTATAACATTTTTGACGCCAAGTACAAATTTTGAAATTCGAGTATTAAAACTTTTTAAAACAAGGCAATACATACCTCACACCTGTGTTCTACGACGCGGTAGACGGAGGTACAACTCGTGCACCCAATTTTCACCTTATGTTTTTCTGTTTATATGATAAGGGACTAGCCTATCACCATTTCGGGCACAAATGCTAAACTCCGATATCCACTTAAACAAATTGTTATTTATTTACGTAGGAAATGTATTTTTTCTTATGAAATAAAAAGGAAATTAAAAAAATTGACCTAATCAATTATAATCCATTTCACCAAATCAAAGAATTAAAATATACGTGCATATGCCTTTTGGCTACTACTAAAAAAAACTATCTAACTACCTTGATTACCGATTTTCTTAACCCAGCAATAAGTGTTTTTACCTTATACAAATACGTCAATTGGAAATGGAGATAAGCAATTTCCGTTTTTTAGACTTATCACTACGTTCCTGGATGACGACACTGTTTCATTGTATTAAATGTCAAGACAGATAATTGATAAATCTAATGACATGTTTCTTTCATTTTGTTTATATTATAATTTGATATATATTGATAAAGTATTGTTTGTATTGTTATTAACTTGATGATACGTGGAATATTCGGGATTGAAATATTCATCGTATTTTGTCAATGATTAAGAGGTTGCATTTAGGTGTATCATTAAATAAAAATACATTGTTAAAGGGAAATTAAATAATAATTGCGATATCTATTTAATATTATCTTTAGTCACAAATGGCTTATAAATAAAATTATTAAATAAATGAAACATATAACTTAATAATGTGACAAATTTTAACATACTACATTTTCGTGTCGTTTCGACTGGTTTCGATCATGAAATCAGAGGAGTCTGAGTGACAAAATAAACTGCATTACAATCACAAAATAAAAATTATATATTATCTTAATCAATAATATATTTTATTATTATAATATTTTAGCGCTCAAAAAATCTTCTAGATTTACACAATTTAGAAGACAAAATTGAATATATTTTTTTTTCAACCAAAAAACGATATATGAACAGAACAAAAATTTTCAAGAGACTACTAGAGCTTAAATATTAAAAATAAATAATTACTATTTTTTAATACAAAATTTTGATTAATACGTTATACAATGCCATGTTAGAAAAGGCATGTTCTTAAATGTAAATGAAATTTAGTACACTGATGAAAAATATTCACAATGAAATGTGTATAAAAAATTAAGCAATGATAATGAATTCATTTATAAGCCATATTGCATTCAAATATACAAGTCTATACAAGTCAATGTCATATTTTTTTAGCTATAACCTAAGTCTTAACTTATTCAAAGTTTCATATGAGATTATCTCCGCAACACATTTAAGTGAATACCACCGTCAGGGAAAGCAAACAGACGTGAACCGTCGTATATAAAATCAACCGGGGTATTCTTCGATGGCTCCACGCGGAATTTCGACAAAAATTTGACGATGCACACCTGAGACTGCCATTTAGCGAACCGCATACCTGAAATTTATTAATTGTTAGTGAATCAAGCAAAGCTTATTTTGATTCTATTCCCCTCCCCTTACCTTTGTAAAAGGAAAGGCTGGGAAAGGAAAGAGGATATAATAGAGGTAAGATAGGAACAAGAAATATCCTTCTTTCTGTTTATCCTTTCCTATGTGTTTATGGGTAGCCGTCACTTAACATTAGATTTACCGCTTGCTCGTTTGCTAACTTGTGCTTTGGGGGCAATACTTAAATCCTTTTTAATTGCCATTTAAAATAATGATTATAAAAATGTTTACATACCTATGCAGTTCCTGGGGCCAGCACCAAATGGTAGATAAGCGCAGGAGTGCCTATTTTTCTCATTTTCCGGACTGAATCGTTCAGGGTCAAATTTCTCCGGGTTGGGATAGTATTTAGGATCGTGTTGAATGCCCCAGGAGGATATAATTATAGTTTGCCCTTTAGCAATAGTGATATCAGTGTCTGGGATAACGTAGTCTCTTTGAGCATTCCGTTGTAAAAGATCTGCGACCGGGTATTTTCTTAAAGTCTCATCAAACGTTTGGCTTAGATACGTCATGTCGCTCAAGCACTCATAACTTATTTCGCCGTTATGACGATTAAGGACCTCGTCGATTTCTGTAATGAGCTTGTCTTGTATTGTGGGATTCTTTGCCAGTTCGTACAACATATATGATATCGTGGAGGCACTGGTTTCGTAGCCAGCCGTGTAGAAAATAAATGTCTGCGCTGCAATGATACTGTCGGTCAGTTCAAGTGCTTTGACATCTTCGTTTTCATTCCTTTTTGATCCTTCAATTGTTTTCTTTTCTCTCAATTGTAAAATTAAATCGATAAAGTCTTTCCTGTTCGTTGGCATTCCACCTCTTTGTTGAATAACGTTTTTTGTGAGATTATCGAAAAATGTACCAACTATCTTCGGGAAGAGCGAACCGTTGAACTTTTTCAATATTCCAGGATACATCATATCGAGTTCGGTGCTGTAATTTACTGTAAACACTAACTTGTCCATTTTATCCAATGTTTTCAACATTTCTTTATCCAAGTCGACACCAAAGGCACAAGCTGTGATGGAGGCCATCGTGAACCTTTGCATGAGGAGATGTATGGGCTGTTCCGGTTGGTTTTGAGAAACTTCATCGACATATTTAATAAATTTGTCTCCTCGTTCCGTCATCAGATACAACATGTTCTTAAGCTTTCCCGAAGTGAACAATGGAGTGAAACGATTCCTTAAAACTCTCCATCTTTCACCATCAGCGTGGAAGAGGTTAACACCCAGACCTTCGTCACTGAACGCGACTCCTCTGTCAACGAACAAATCAAAGTCTTTGATTAATACATTCTTAATTATATCCAAATCTCGAAGCAACAGACACGGTGTTGTCATTCTGTAGATTCCAACGACCTTCTCATTGGGATATTTATCATAAATATCCTTGTACACCATAATCACTGGTTTTCGTCTGAAGAAGGAATCCTTCAGGTTACCGACGACCGGTAACGGTTTAGGTCCAACAACATTTCTTTTCTTCCAATAATCAAAAGTTCTGGTGAAGTAGAAATATAACACGGCAAGCAACGCCGCCACACTCAGTAATGTATACAACATGATGTGTACTCAGTCCGCTCAATATCACTGAATGAGACCGATCTCGTTCACACCACTATTTATGTATTTATCAATAGCGCTGATCATGTTTGACGAGTGTAATTATTTCAGTTTAACAATAACTCAGCAAAACTATTCAACTCAAGCTACTTTTCCCAATTTTATATATACTATTTTATAATCACGAGGAAAAGACGCAGTGAATTGATTACAAAAAATCTGTGTACATACAATTTATTACATTTACTATTATTTACTATATAATAAAGATTTTTTCTTTAGTTTGACAAGAACACAAATCTAAATTGACTTTTGGGGTAAAATCTCAAATTTATACAAAAAAATTCTTTAAATAGAAAGCCTAAAAATTAATGTTTATTCAAATAAATGAATTTGTCAATTTAAATCTAACCAATTATTTTGTTATATTTATAATATAATGTACTTCACATTACTGAGATTCATTATTTTTAATTATGTAATTACATAATTGATATTTATATTTAATTTTTAATTATATAATTTGTAATATAACATATTTATGTCTTTACACATTAAAAAGATGTTACTATTAACACATAATATTGCATTTCTATCAATGCACCGCAATAACTGTGAGGTTTTTAAGCTAAATGAACTATATTTCTTTTTTAATTTTTTCAAAAATTTCCTTTCACACAAACTTTGTCGTAATAACCACAGACACAATAACGGTACAAAATATTTAGATGCCCCGAATTCCAAAATAAAAGCAAATGTTATATTATTAGATAAACCAAATTAGAATCATTTTGTTCTCGTTGTTATTGGATGATATTTTATGATACTTGATATGTCGATAGCCAAAGATGTCTTCCGGGATCACTTATATATATAAATTTAATTTGTTTTGAACGGACATTTTTTTTATAAAAGGAACTTACACATTACCCGCATATAATCGGCAATCGACTTTTACTCAGATAAAAGCTAAAAATAATATCGCCAATATTTGTATTTATAGGACACGACACATATGTCATAAAAGTTGTTTTTGATTCTGTGCTATGGACGATCTACTTATTTACTACTATCTTTGTCACGAATGACCTGGCTGCTGACTGGACAATAAAAGTAAACTAGAAATATTTTGCGTTTCCTGCAATCACAGTCGCCGATATAAAATCGTCCAAAGCAATGACATTTCGTGATGCTAAAAGTATGTGAACGGTGGAAATAAGATGGCGTAATAATGAAATAAAGACGACAGCTAGTAGGAGTCAATTTCTGACACATCGTCTTATTAATCGTCAATTTCCACGACGTGACTTGACCTGAAGTAGATAAAATGTCCCAAAGGAACGTTATCTAGTCTTTATTCCACGCTTCTTAGTAACATACCCTTCATGCTCAGATAACAAACATAAATTAATTTAAAAGTCGTTGATAACTTTGTAAACGTAGCATTAAAACCGCAAGTTATGATTACAAGCAAAACACAATCCAGTTTGCCGCAGAAGCTTGCACACAAAACTCAACATGATTTGTTATTTATAATAAAACCGAGTAAAGGTCAATCACATACTTCGTGGAAAAAAAGATGGGATCAATTGTTGTTTATTTGTAATTAGCGTCTACACATTAAATATATCAAGAAAACGCTCTTAGATAACATCCGATACAATATCGTACGAATACACTCACGCATTCATAAAGTGGACAGAGATAGAAATTAGTTATACGTCGTAAAATTAAGAATTTATTATACTAACTTGAAAATCGTAGGTTTTTCAGGTAAAGTGTTTGAAGTAAAAATATAGTTTGCGTTGAGTAGTTTAATAATTGCTATTGCAGCCGAAAATTTGTCAGATTAAAATACAGACGTTTTTGAATGATTTTAATGAGACAGAAAATACCAAAACTTGTGTTCATTGTAGGTGTCAAGATGGCCGATGGGATTCAAACACTCGAGTCGACACGATATCTTTGGTAAAGCGTGATCTTAGTAACATCTATTAACCTCGGCCTAATTGTTAATGACAATATCCCCAATTTAATATCATCAAATAATTATAATCATCAGAATGATTTAAATATCATTATGATAGATTAGTGAATCATCATCGTAGATAATTTAAAAAATCTATTTTTTTAATACGTAACCTACTATGATAAGATATACAGGTGAATGTTTCAAATGGGAATTAATGGTTGTCCGCGCCCGGCTCGTTATATACGGAAAGGAGACACTTGCAACAGACCAGCGGTCAAGCGTAACTACCAGTATAAAATATATTTAAGTCGCAACAATTTGGTCCTTCGAGCCGGATGGTTAAATCTAACTTTGAGGAATGACGATAAGTTCCCGGGCCTAATTTTTATAAAAACTAAAACATCGTTGGATATTTGAATTTTCACTATTCCTAGCCAGGAATTGAACCCGTTGATTTAAAAAAAGACAAACTGTATATCATTCGATAGTGTCGCTAATAGAGAACAAATTCTGAAAAATATATGTTAATATAATGACACTAAAAATTGTCGTCGTTGACTTTGCTATTCTTTTTTGGAAGGATAATATTTATAGGCTCGCTACCTATCATATCATGGGACGGAAAAACATATGACATAATGTGGGTGCACTAATAATTGCACCTCTGCCTACCCCTTTCGGGAATACAGGCGCGAGATATGTTTTCGTTTAATATTGAACTAAATTGAATAATATGAAGACAATAGCTTAACAAATCGCAAGTTTTGCTTGCTACCTTGCTAGTTGACATATAACAATAATATTTACGCGTGACTGTCGCTGAGCGATGACGAATTTCGTTACGTTGTTATCGGACTAAAATCGGACAATATCACAGACTGTCAGCAGTTCGTAAATTAAACGAATCATTTACAATGTAATGTAGCATCTAACGCAAGTTTTTTTTTATATGTCTCGTTGGCGCAATTGTATTACGGTACAGCTGCATTGCTGAGGTCTCGGTTTCGAATCCCGTAGACCAAAATTAATATTAGGTTGTCACAATTTGTTATCAGTCCGTTTGGAATTTGTGCTCAAATGGCGATAGGCTCGCCACCTATCATATCATGGGACGGAAAATCATACGGGTAATTTGAATATACTAGTTGCGTCTCTGACTACCCCTTAGCGTATTACACGCCTAGATTCCTATTTAAATTCTATGAGCTCCTCTCCGTATCAACAAAAATTTGATACTATATTTAATTTCAAATGCAGGATGACTTTACATTTTATATTGAAAGTGCAAATCATACATTACATTTTAATATTTTTTATCTATATTCAACTATAACAGCTGGTCAACAAAAATATAATCACGTGAAATATGTTAATGATAAACTCATTATCACAAATAATATGCGTAATAAAATTATTTTCCTAATAAAAATAGGTAACATAATATATACCCATAATTTTAAACCTATCTTGATAGAAAGATCTCTTTAAAATAAAGTCTACTCAAAGAAAACAATTCATTTTGAGACGTGGTCTGTTGCTGCACTTTAGACGATTAGACGTTGTTAAAGCATTTAAGTAACTCACACCATGTCCAAACATTATCGATAAGTAATTGAGACTAAATATTTAGATAAAAAGCAAATAAACCAACGAAAATATTTGCTTATAGTCCACCAGTTAACACTTATAGCACTTTCTTATTTGAAATATAATCTTAAAAAAAAATATATCTTTAAACTTTCATAAAATTTTCACCTTACACTAATTATTTTATTAATCTCATTGTGAAATTAACTAGATAGTACTTAATGATACCCGTTAATGTTTTATGTCCGACGACATTTCAATTAATTGAGTGTGAAATAAAAATCTTTGGTGCATTAAAAGTATTTATATATTAAAAGTACTACGCAAGCGCCTGCGATTTTTAAATAGTAAAGTAACACTTTTGCGTACGTGCGGCTTCCCTTATTTTACAATGAAGAAAAAGCGCATGACCACGTTCCATCCCTAAGAAAATCCATGAAAAAAAATCAAGTTTTGCACTGAATGTTGAGTGTACAAGATGAACAAAATTTACCAGGTCAGTTAATCCGCAATAAATTTTAATAAATAATTTTCGTGGCGCGCTGAAAAACGATGTGTCGAATTAATTTGAACCAGAAAAACCTCTGAAGGAGATCTCTCTAATGAAGACTGAAATATATTTATTTGCAGAAGCAAAAATTGGATAGCGGATGAAAATTAATTGAAAGAAAATTAACGAAACGAAAGTGAGGAAAAAAAACTTAAATTTCGGACTTGACACTCGTTTGTATGGATATAAATTAATTGACAACTTTGCATAAATTTAATTAATAAAATATCGTTTTTAATTAATAACGCCGATTGTTTCAGGTTTTCTACTATTGTGCAAATGCCTACCCTTTTCCTTCATCAAAGATCCATACAAACCTCTAGTTCTAGACCTCTAGCCCACTGCACATATTTTAACCATGTTGCAGAAATACACTTGTTTTGATATCGTCAGTCCTGTATTACTAGCGACAATTAATTGCATGAGGTCGATGTTCTGCATTTTCGGAATTTTCCATTACAGGAATCAAAGAATGCAGAACCCCACATAATATCCTAGTAGATACCACATACTTACCCCTGAATTATACCTTTTTAAGACTAAATAAAGCAAATAGCGCCAATATTAATCTTTTTAAGCTTTGTCTTTTTGTGACGACGAAGTTACTTTGTCGTTTCTGTGGCCTCGCCAACATACATGGAAGGAACACTGTGTAGATTTAGTCCAGTTTTAGACACTCTCTTGCTCCCGCAAGTGCGGATGTGAGATATGCATATTATTTTACAGAGATTAAACAAATATTTTTGTGTAATCTTTTAGTTTCTTGTGTTATTTGTTTCAGTTACTAAAGAAAAAAACTGCGTAATTCTATTGTCAACAATGAATATTCAACCTCACTAAATATTACTATGACATTGCTAAAATTTTAAAAGTAATTTTACAGATAAATTCGACATTTGTATATAAAATATGATAACAAGTGATATTGGTGGGAATGTAAATAAATAAAATTATTCATAACTGATATGATAACAAAATTGCGCATTGGAACCGTGATGGGCACATAACCTAAAAATAAAACCACGTTACATCTTTAATATGCACGTAGATTGCTGGATTTCTCATTAAATTAAGCTTCGCCTTTGTTCTTCATCGTCGGCATCGTCTTCGGCTCAAATATCTGGTTGGTTTGATTCTGGTTTTATGTATTTTAACAAGCCCTCCAACACAAGGACGTTTTCTGTTGCAGAACACTACTTATCGTAGTTTTCATGACATCTGAGCTTAGGCACATTGAACATGTAACTTTGATTAGTACCCATTTTTATTCACGATACTACCCACTTTTGGTATTAATAATTTTACTTGAATATGTTAATAAATTTTTGTAACTTTTGTTTCTTAAGAAAAAAAAAGCAAAGCAAAACTCAACATTAAAACGTAAAGACATTTGGTTTTTTTCGTTCTAAAAAAAGAAAAAAATGTATAAAATTTTATTTAAATTAAAAAAAAATGTAATCATTATAAATGTGTATACAAATTTATTTCTATGAAGGTAATTGAAATAAGGACCAAGAATATAGAGTCCCTTATGATAAGAAACAAAATACTACAATTAAAACTACTTAAGTAAAGATGACACTAAAAGTGAACTAGTGCCAGAAAGACTAGGGATACACTGAGATTTTTAATGGAAGCTTTTGTACAAAGACAAGTAGTTACACAAAAGAGTTGTAAATTTAAATACAAATTGTATGAATTTAAATAAATTAATATTTGGATATGCCACGGAACATTGGAGCCCTCTAGTGCCCAAACTAAGCAAGTGTAAATAGAAAGTTATGTCACGTCATTTTCGCCATGCCCGTACCATGCTAACCTTTAATTTGTTTGTGCTTTAATTTGTTTTTTTTTTTATGGCTACGTTCAGGCTTCCTTTAATATACTCCTTGCGTGCCTTATCCTTTCGCGTTTCCTCACACATCCATTTCAGAAGTTTTAAATAAAACTCATCAATACATCTTAAGCGTTAAATATCAATAAAGAAAACTCTGAAATTTTTAATAACTCATTTATTGGCATTATATACAGTTTTAATCTTCATATTTATATATTTTTCATTTCATTCTTTTCATTGCCGTTTCTCTTAATTTGTATTTTTTTATAAAAATTAATTCTTTCTAGGTAAAATATTTAAGTAAATTCCGGATTCGGGATAAACAAAGATACGATGGGGTCCGTATTTGAACACCGGCATAGTTTTCGTCGACGGCTCCAGTCGGAACTTTGATAGAAACTTGATGATACAAACTTGCACCTGCCACTTAGCAAATCGCATTCCTGGAACATACTCGTAAGAAATAAGTCTAAGAGTAAATAAGAATAATTCATGATGATGCAACACTAGAAATACATATACACTACATAGCACACATTTCCATAGTACGTATTTTTTACACCTTGATATTGACACAGAAGACTGATTAAATAGAAGATAGACTAATAGCATACCTACCACACGTATTAAGTGGGTTCTAGCGTAGCTTTCATTTTGTGGTCTGCAAAACACATTACTAAGGGAAACACCGGTTCAAGAATGTACAGAGTGGCGTGGTACATGGGATACAACGCAAAAATTAGACATGTTGCTCGACATCACCAGATACTCACCTTTCAATAAATATTTCCCTTTAAGCAGTGGACTCTATTGAATTAAATTGAAATATTAGTAAACCAAATATCACCCAGTAGCATATTGAGTGTCTTTGTCAAAGTCCTATCAATATGCTGCAAAACATCACAAAACATTCCTCGATTTGTAATCATTTTTAAATAATTACATTTATAATCCAATGAATTTACTTACCTAAGCAATTTCTCGGTCCAGCACCAAATGGCATAAAAGCACATGTATGTCTATTTTTGACATTTTCAGGACTGAAGCGTTCAGGATCAAATTTTTCTGGGTCCGGATAGTGTTTGGGATCATGATGAATTCCAAAACCGGACACAATTACAGTTTGTCCTTTCTTGAGAGTAACATTAGTACCGGGAACTTCATAGTCTACTTTAGCATTACGTTGTAAAAGGTCTGCTACAGGGTACTTCCTTAAGGTTTCATTAAAGACTTGAATGAGATACGTCATATCACGTAAGGTTTCATACGTTATTTCGCCATTATGGCGGTTAAGAACGTCGTTAATTTCTTCAAAGACTTTTTCTTGTATCTCTGGATGATTTGCCAATTCATACAACATGTAAGCCATAGTAGAGGCACTAGTTTCGTAGCCTGCCGCATAGAAAACAAAAGTCTGCGCAGCAATCACACTGTCAGTTAGTTCAAGTGCTGTTACTTCCTGATCGTCATTTTTTTTCAAGCCTTCGACTCTTTTCTTTTGTCTTAATTCTAAAATTAAATCCATGAAATCTCTTCTTGCTGATGGTTTCCCACCTCTTTGTTCAATAACACTTTTAGTGAGATTGTCGAAAAATGGACCTATCATTTTTGAAAAGATAGAACCATTCATTTTTTTCAAAATTCCTGGGTACATCATATCAATTTCTGTTGCGCGACTAGATTTAAATATAATACTATCCAGTTTATCGAATGTTCGAAGCATGTCGTCGTCTAGGTCCATTCCAAAAGCGCAAGAGGTAATAGAGGCCATTGTAAACTTACGTACGAGGGGAATTATATGCTGCTCTGGTTGTTTTTCACAGATCTCCTGAACAGTTTGTACGAATTTGTCGCCCCGATCGGACATCAGGTACAACATGTTCTTCAGTTTCCCTGACGTGAAGAGAGGTGTAAAACTCTGCCTCAGAACTCTCCATCTATCACCGTCAGCGTGGAAAATGTTAAGACCCAAACCCTCTTCACTAAATTCGATTCCTCTGTCGGAAAATAATTCAAAATCCTTGATCATTACATTCTTAATAACATCCAAATCGCGGAGGAACAGGCAAGGTGTTGTCATTCTGTAAATTCCAACGACCTTCTCTTCAGGATATGCGTTGTAAATATCTTGATAGATCATAATCAAATGCTTCCGTCTAATAACGGATTCCATTATATTGCCGAATAATACAACCGGTTTTGGTCCCACGACATTTCTTTCTTTCCAATAATTGAAATTTCTTGTAAAGTAAAGATATAAAACGGCAAACAAAGCTGCCGTTACTAAGAAAATCGTCAACATAATGACCGTCACTGCGAACCACTACCTAATGACAGAATTCTTGTGAACGCTCTTCTGTATATATACGTGGGACATATTTTGCAAAGTCACCGTTGTAATTACCGACTAGTTAAGAATCTTAAATACAACTATAATAATAATAATAATAATATATAAATAATTAAACAAAACATATTACGTGAATGATTTGATTATTTTTTTTAATACTTTGACTATTTCATGCATGAAGCAAAGAATGTTCGGGAATATCGGATAAAGAATTGTAGCATGTATATGGTTTCAAACATAAAATGAATCTGTTCAATGGATTAACCAGCGAAGTTGCCTTGTTTGGATGTTGAATTGATTTCGTTTAGGTGCGAGGTTCGTGCTGATCGATGGAAAGTAATAAATACTTTTTCATTGTATTATATATTAATCGTAACTTTGATAACATGACAAGGATGATTTCAATATTGAAATATGTTACAACTGCTTTAATTTTTATTACAAAAAAATTGCAAATATTGTTTTTATAATTGAATTATTCTTATCCTACATTGGTTTATTTATTGCTAGTGCTCCCCGAAAGGGTAGGCAGAGGTACAAATAGTTGCACACAATTTACTTATCATTTAGTAAAATGTTGTTGGCGATGCTTAATGGGAACAGCCTACGGACCTGCCATAGCCACCTTTTGAGAAACTGTCATGTATAGTATGCAAGGTGCGGAGGTGTAAAGAACGAAACGAACCCAGATCGGAGACGACGCCGTGGCCCCGCCCTCTCCGGCGATAAAGTTAATACTATTAAAAACCTTTATCCCCGGAAGGTAACCATTATCTAAGATATAATCTATGTCGTTGTGAAATAACAGACAAAAGTATATATTTTTACGCGTTATCTTGGACCAGAAAACTTTATACCGAAGAGCCAAATATGAACATTACAAGTTTTAATAAAATTGGGAACCAAATCTGCTTGTTTAGTAAGCTTTTATAACACTAAGTAAGTAAGTAGTACACTAAATTTATTCAAATGAACATAATATTGCGCCTTCTTTATGGGTAGTTGTACCAAAGCTTCACTTAAGGAACCAATGGGCCACATGCGGCTTTAGACCCACTCTTTGCCGTCCACTGTCTTAGACCATAGCAACTGACGAAAGTAGCAAAGAGAAAATAGGTATGGGATACAAAAATATTTTAAAAGTTTGTCAAACTAATATGATAGGGCTGATATTGAGTTGAAAAAATCCAAATATCACTTTTGTCTGACCCCGAATTCAAACCCCAGACCCCAGCGTTGCATATAAAAATTATTAAGGAATTAGCCTTCTCAACACTGGATGTATTTCGACTCATGCGAAAAAAAGAGACAGATACATTACAGATGTAACTTTTTTCTTCGCATGGTTCGATTTTACAATAAAAAATGATTGTGAACTAAATCACGTGGCATGCGAGGAATTTTAGGAAAGGAATGGAATGGTGACGTCGAATTTTTCAGCTTAACGATAAATATTTTTCTCTACCTTTATAGATTTATATAAAACTGTGAAAAAAATTAATTAGTGGTCAATAATTAAGGATTGGACAAAGATTTTTGAGCAGTCCTAAGGAAACTCAAGCAGCGTTTCCTGCAGAAATTGACCCTCTCTTTATCTATATGTTCTATAGTTCTATAGGAGTGGTAAGATTGTGCCAAATGAAGAATTTGTACCGCCTGTACAATAATTTGAGTTACAGCGGCGAGCAGCTGAAGATTATTAAAATACTCAAGTTAAATGTTTTTATGAGAATTACGTGTAACCATAACTGTAAGTACCTTCTTTGTTTCAACAAAACATATTTTACTTTAAACATTATTTGCCATAGTCCTTTCACTATACATATATATTTTTATAAGTATATTATATATTTTTAATATAATTAAATGATTCATTTTAGTTGTTAAAGATTGAATGATTAAAAAACTTTATCAGCGTATTTATATAACTATTTAGATAATAAATTTTATTTCACAATAATATCTTACTTTTGTGCAATAAATTTATAAATTCGTAAAATATAAGCCAAACACACTAAAGTTTACAAAGAATTAAGTATTTAGTGTGTATCAAATGTAGCTGAGTTGAATGTTGATGGCAAAGAAGTGGAACAAATGGATGAGTTTGTTTATTTGGGATATATGTTCAGTAAAGATGGTAAGCATGTTCAAGACATTGAACGAAGAGTGAATGAGGGTAACAGATTGAATGGGGCTATAAGTTCAGTAGTGAGAAGTCAGAACTTGTCTATGAAGGAAGGTGTGGCTGGGTATGGCAGGAAAAGCATACTAGTAGAGTTAATGCCGTTGAGATGCGATCCCTTCGAAGTATGTTAGGTGTGACTTTAAATGATAGAATGAGAAATCGTGTTATAAGGGAGAAGTGTGACTTAAAAGTGGTTGTTGTGACAAGAATCGAGATTGGTATGCTTCAGTGGTTTGGATTTGTAGAAAGGATAAATGAGGAGAGAGTAACAAAACAAATTTATGTTGCAAAAGTGAGTGGTAGTGTCGGTAGGGGACGTCCCTGGAAGACTTACATCGATCAGATTAGTGACATACTAAAGAAAGGCGATGTAAGAAGTACCCGTAACCGACGAGCATGTATGAGTCGGTGTATGGATTATTAAATATGGTTCAACTCAAAAAAAACTCATCACTTCAATTAGTTATTTATTAGCTCTCACTTGTACATTTTTGCATACTGCTGTAATGTCATCCATTACAGATTATACATGACACTCAAAAACATAGACAATAATACCACAGATAATAATCACAGACTATTCTAACAGTATATAATATTAACATAGACAACAAATAATAAATTAGTCTAACAGGATGTAGATGAAACGATAGAGGTGTGCCAGGATCGTACCAAATGGAAATCCATAATCTCTACGTACCCCTCTGGGTTGAGCGGACGTGAGCGTATATTCATTTATTTATTTATTTATTTATGTATCAAATGTCTCACACTTTCTCCCCTTCCATCCTCATGGACAGATATCCTCGTAGGAACAGCAGAACACCGCTGGATGCGGTAAGCGGGGAACCGCATGCTGGAGAAGGTGATACCTTAAGGAAAAGCATATATTATTCAGCAGTGGACTGATGTAGACTGATGATGTTGAAGCATTATATACAAAAGTTGTGAAAAGTTGTGATGAATTCACATATAACAAATACTGATGGTTACAAATACTGATGGTTACAATTTCTGTGATGTGTTGTCTTTAATCTTTTCTGACCAGAACATTTTATACATAAAAACACAATCATTATTTTAAACATTATCATCATGTGACGGGAAATGAATTAAACAAATTTATCAAATTTTTATTCAAGCAGATAAAGGGGGCATATATTACACAACAATAAACGTTTCTTGAGTAATATAATTCTTAGGAAAATATAGCAGACTGTCAAATATTACTAAATTTACGAATAACAGATTGTTTTGTAAGTAAGACAATTTAAACATACATTTTAACCAAGTTTCATTAGTTTTAGATACAGAGCACAGGCTATAGATAATTGAATCTTAATATGTAAAATCAATGTTTGTCTATATGTCCCTTACAGAATCATAAACTATGCATCCAATTGCGGTAAAAATTTGGGAAATCATCAGGTATTTCTCCGGGAAGGTTTTTGAACAAACCATATATTATTATTATTATTTTAGGTATCAAAACTGAATTTTTGTTCAAACGCGCGGGAACGGGTACAGCTAACAGGTATGCGTCAAAGTGTCACCGGAGAGAAATACGAAGCGAATGACACTTCGAATATGCCATTCAGTCGTTGATTTCCGTCAAACGGTTTTGGAATTCGCAAAACAATATAACTTGCTAACAAACTGATTCTTTATTATTTAAACTAAAAATTTTCCTTGGCATATTTAAAATTTAGCGATGAGTTTGATAGCTTCGTAAAAAAAACATACTTCACGCCTGTATTCCCCGAAGGGGAGGCAGAAGTGCAACCGTATATTTATCCGTCCCATGATGTGATTGTTGGCGAGCCTATCGCCAGTGCTTTGTAATAAAATCGTTATTTAACTGTAATAATTTTCATAGCTCAATTTAAGATAAAAATTAATTCCTATGTAAATAAACAGTTTTATTGTTTCTTGTATTTGAAGTTGATAACATTTGTCACACACGTTGTTTAATTTAGATAAAGTTGTGAACAAAGATTTACATTGTCATGCCATGTCAAAACACGTTTCTTAAACAGATATATGTTTCTTCAAATATCATTGTTATTAACTTAAAGGTACCAGTTTATCCATTAGCAACAATGTAAAAACCGACCCATGCGTAGGAAAGAGTTACATGTCCATTGTAATGTACATGTAACTCTATTCTTCGAAAGGGTCGAAATATCAAATGCCATGAGTATATTTCGACATTAGTATAAATAAAAACTTAACATTATAAAACAGTATTTAAATATAAAATTTATTTCTAATCTAAATCACTTGAGCCAATTCCGATATAATTAACAGTAGTGGAGCCTGTAACATCTTTTATAAGAACAAATCGGCTACCAACCTACCGACAACCTTGTAAAAAATAGGTGTGAAGTAAACGTATTTTGCGTTTTACGTAATGAACAAGGTGCTGTAGCTGGAGAGAGAGAGGGGTTTTTAGATATTCAGGAACTTTATAACAGGTGCACAGTTTCTACTTGAAAGACGCTTAATGATTTTGGTTTGGAAAAATCGCTGATAACAGATCATTCTTCAATGAGTATCTGTTCGAAACTTTAATAAAAATTGCTGTGAAATATAATGACAGCCATGAAGACGGTGTAAGTGTTTGAAAAATTGTCATGTTCATTTTTAAGAGCGCCTACATATAACTCACAGCAATTACGTCTTACTAATTTTTACCATGATTTCCACGTGAAGTATAGAACTGTTCGTAGTTATTTTTCCAAAATTTCAAAAGCAATACAATACCTTAATAATTCATAAAGTTCAAACCTATTGACAAATTACACATAAATCGTATATAGTGATTAACTGTAATGTGATAATTAGTGGGAGCTAAACCTAACGTGGTTATTACAAACTCATAACTTAGTTTAAGATAATTTATAACCTAAGACCACACTAGAACAAATAACTCGAGGCCTATATAAAAAGTCGATAATTTACGAAATAATTTAAATTGACGAATATAATGAAAAAATTACAAACTTTTCAGTGCCTGCAAATACTTGCGCAACAATCGTACACAAAATGTAAATAAATATTCCGTTCTATATTTACAAATTTATTTATTAAAACAAATGAAGCTCACTTTCTCAATATTACTAATCACTCTTCTATGGTAATTATTTCTGCCTGACGCTTTAGAGGTTCGTAAAAGATAACATAGCTTGCTAACAGCCTGAGACTTGATTTTTTAAACCTTAGCCTCTTCTCCCTCTGACTTGTGACAATGAGTACTGTACCCGGACACAATTTAAATGTGCCTTTATTTTTATGTTTTTTTTTGTTCCTTTTTTTATACAAGTGACAAAAGCAAGCGGTACGTCTAACAATCTATAGTGACCGCAACCTACAGGCATCTACAACAATTAAATTTGTTACAAATACGTTGCCTAACTTTAAAAGACAGAGGAAGGGATGTGTAAAAGAGATAGAGATATTTCCTTTTCATTTGTCTACTACTTTGACATCATCTTCTCCCCTTCTTTTCCTAATTAGAAATGGTTGGAGAACAAAAATTAGGGCTCCAGCATCAATGTAAATACAGTTTTATATACAACGCATATAGTTTCAGTTTCAAAAGGTACTAAGGGAACCGTTGATAAGGGAATGAATTTGCAATTTTCTGAAGGTTTATTAAAATTACGCTAAATCATTATGAATTTTGTTAATTTCTTGTATCGTGACTTGTATATTTTTAATATAGAATAATACTTCTTCAGACATCGTAATAAGGAAAATGTCGTTTTGATTAATTTCTTAACTATAATATCATACGAGAACTATTACGCAAATCGAATTAAAATAATTTATATCTTTATAAGTAACTAAAAGATATTGACCACGGCTTTGCACGTGCACGTGGATTTTATAATAACTCGATTGCACAACAACTTTGAATTATAATTAACAAAAAGTTGTTGAAAGCATAATTATACACAAAATATAACAATAGATTGTAGGCTGTCCCGAGTAAGCTTCCACTTTCCTGTCATTGTCATTCTTTCCAGAAAGCCGAGCTAGATCTGTGTGCTTCTTTTTCTTCAATGATGTTCGCTAGTTGGCCGGCCTCGATAGCGCAGTTGCATAATATTTCGGTACGCATTGCTGATGTCTCGCGTTTTAATCCCAAGTGAGTGAGTTGTATAGGTTTTCTTCACTACATATCGGCCTAAGTGGGTGCACTAAGTGTACATCTGTCGAGGAACACAAGCGTGAGGTATGTTTTTTTTTGTTCACTAGTTATATACTATAAATTTTTTATCCTATAAATAAATCTATATTACGCAATTTGTAATTCGTACGAAGCATCAGTCATCGGCGACTCGTAAATATACGGACAAACAGAATGTATTTGTAGAGAAAGAATTAACCGACGCAAGAGAGCTTCGCAAATATTTGATATGGTCAATATTGAACACCGCCCCCGCCCCCCGATACCAAAGCCCAGAAATACTATCACAAGATGCTGGCTGAAATCTACACCCACAATCTATATTATTGTTTCTTAAGAAAATATCTTTCATACACTAATCTTTGTTATGAATAAGAAATATACCATTTGCCATTGGTGTGGAGCTCTTTCTTAGCAAGTCATAGTTTTTGAACATTATCCAGAAACGGTCCATAGACACGAGGATCATTCAGACAATTTACTCAAGATAGTTCTAAAGTCATATACATCCAAGTTACGAATCCCAGCAGTGATAATTTTTTTTTAAATTTTAAAATAACTCCTTCGGTGGGACAATTGTATTAGTGAAGGCTGTCATTGCTGAGATTTTGGGTTATAATCTTGAATCGGCAAAATGATAATGGGTTTTTCAAAAACGACATCAGTCTGTAGTTTGGAATTTGTGCCCGAAATGGAGATAAGTTCTCCTCCTATCTGATCGCGGGACGGAAAAACGTACAGCAAAAAGTAATTATAGGTTATCGTCATAAATTATCATTGTCCATCTCTTATAGTTTATACCGTAAATCCATAGCTCTTAATTTGGTCAACACAATAAAAAAAATATATTATATTTCACTTATTACTATGAATTATGTATCTTCAAACAATAAACTTTGTCATAATCAAAAACAAAAAAATATCTTCTTCCTCCAATACACTTTGACAAAAGTTATTTTATCCGAAATTTCTTTAAATTCTAATTAAATTTGTATCATGTTATAAGGTATTGTATGTACATATTTAATTCAAAATCAGTCGGGCAACATGTGACTTATCTACGCACAATATTAAGATGAATTCCGTCAACGGGGAAAAGAAACAGACGCGTTGGATCGTATTTGAACTCTACCGGCGTGTTTTTCGAAGTTTCCACACGAAACTTTGATAAGAACTTTACGACGCACACTTGAGACTGCCACTTAGCGAAACGCATGCCTGAAAGTAATGGAACATCGTTAGTATTTTTTCAGCAGTAAAAGTTGGAGACACCACTCAGATTGCAACCTGTAAAATATTGAGAGGACAGCCATTTTGCATCTGTACTAACACATTAAGGTCTCGTTCAACGACCTTCTGGCACACATGGCTAGGAAATCTAATTCAGCAAGCCAGTGTAACTAGTATAATCATCGAATTTTCTAATCCGTTCTATAAGTTGGACCTAAGATGGTCTAGCCTCTATGAGCAAACTCGCTTTTGCCTAATAATAATGGCATGTAGTACAAGCTGTGGTAATACGAGCAATCCAGTACATCGAGTGCGAAAGAGATCCAAGATAAAAGAAGAAAATAAAACTGTTATAATAATATTACATACCTAAACAGTTTCTAGGACCAGCACCGAATGGTAGATAAGCGCAGGAATGTCTGTTTTTCTCATTTTCCGGACTGAATCGTTCAGGGTCAAATTTCTCTGGGTTGGGGTAGTACTTAGGATCACGCTGAATGCCATACGAAGATATAATTATCGTTTGTCCTTTCTTGATAGTAATGTCAGTGCCCGGAATTGCGTAGTCGGTTTGAGCATTACGTTGCAAGAAGTCTGCGATCGAATACTTCCTTAATGTTTCAAGAAATACTTTATCCAGATACGTCATTTCATTCAAGGATTCATAACTTATCTCGCCGTTATGCCGTTTAAGAACCTCGTCGATTTCTGAAATTAGTTTTTCTTGTACGTCAACATTCTTTGCCAACTCATAAAATAGGTATGATATAGTGGAGGCGCTAGTTTCGTAGCCGGCAGCGTAGAAGCCAAACGTCTGCGCTGCGATGATACTGTCTGTTACTTCGAGCGTTCTAACTTCTTCATCCTTATTCCTCCTTGTTCCTTCGATCACTTTCTGTTGTCGTAACTCTAAAACTAAGTCGATCAAGTCCTTTCTGTTTGTTGGCAGTCCACCTCTTTGATCGATAACATTTTTCGTAAGATTGTAGAAAAATGTGGTAACGATTTTAGGAAAGAGTGAGCCGTTGAACTTTTTCAATATTCCGGGATACATCATGTCTAGTTCGGTGGCGTAATTCACAGTAAAAAGGATTTTATCCAATTTTTCTAAAGTTTTTAACATGTTTCCATCTAAATCAACACCAAAGATACAAGCCGCGATAGACGCGATTGTGAACTTCTGAATGAGGAGACTGATGGATTGTTCCGGTCGACTTTGGCAAATATCGTCAACATGGTTAACAAATTTATCACCACGTTCCGTCATCAGAAGCAACATGTTCTTGAGTTTTCCCGAAGTGAAAAGTGGAGTGAAATTATTCCTTAAAACTCTCCATTTATCGCCATCAGCGTGGAAAAGGTTTACTCCCAGACCCTCATCACTGAATTCGATTCCTCTGTCAGCGAATAAATCGAAATCTTTGATCAGTACATTCTTAATGACGTCCAAATCACGCAACAAGAGACAAGGTGTTGTCATTCTGTATATTCCAACGACCTTTTCATTAGGATATGCATCGTATATACTCTTGTAGACTTCAATCAAGTGCTTTCGTCTAAGGACGGAATCTTTAAGGTTACCGAAGAACGGAACCGGTTTAGGTCCACGAACATTCCTTTTATTCCAATAATTAAAAGTCCTTGTAAAATAAAAATATAAAACAGCCACCAAAGCGGACACGCTTAGTAAAATATTTAACATGTTGTTTAGTCTCACTGTAAAAGATCACTGATTCATTTACATCTTGCAGACACGCTTAAAAACAAATATGCAAAAAATATTTGTTTAATAAAGTTATAATTTTCAGTAATAGTGAATCATTAAAAAATATGTATCATATCATGTTAATTCTGACCTTTTTACCTAATCTTCTATCAGTGGTAAATTCATTTCAATCTTATCTAAAGTAGTAAATATATAAAGGGAGCAATTCTTTAATATTAATACTAGCCGTGGGCCATGCTCTGCGTTGTAGTGTGTCAAAAAAGATAGTGGCTTTTCGGAAAATATTTTAAATAACAATGACATCGAAACAAGAAATAAATGTTTTAAGTCTAGGCTACATAATGTATTTATTGGATAACACATTTGAAATTATTTTAAAAAATAAACCTCACGCCTATATTCCCCAAAGCGGTAGGCAGAGGTGCAATCAATGCATCCACTTTTTACCATATGATTTTCCGTCATTGACGGGATAGGGGACGAGACAATCGCCATATTGGTTACAAATTCTAAAATTCCAAGCTGTTGAAATCAATATCAATTTACAAGAATTTCTCATCGGCTTATGCATACGACCAGAAAAATAAAATACAAATCAAAGTGTTGGATTTAACTCCGCGAGTCACATTTCTGTATTGAGATCTAAAAAAAATTGATACATTGTGTTGTGTAGTACAACACCATCTATTAACTAATAGCGAAAACAAATGTAATACGACAAATATTATTGATTTCATAAAGGAGAGCGTATTAGTATTATTAGTAGGTTATTGTACTAGCAAAATACTATTGCAATATTCTTTTGTAACCATATATATGTTTCAATAACTGTTGATGTACCTAAATAAATAAATAAGAACACTCTGTATATATGTATGTAGTACTTTTTTGTTGAATCTACAAGTCATCTCTACAAGCAAAAAACAATCAGTTTTAGTGCATTCTAATACGTACAGTGCCCTATCATCGCGATATTACACTTCAGAAATAATTGCCTTATTCCTTACGAAAAACTAAACTTCTCCCCATCTTACAAATAGCCATTTTTTACCTTTTATATGGCAGACAGTACCCTTTTTTCCACTACCTAACCTTAACATCAATATTATGAAGATTTTATATTGTTTTATAAATAAAACATATTTATTTTCTATTTTGAACTTCGTCATTTTGTTTTCTGATACTACGAAGTTAATGCCTGTAGTATATAGCTGCGGAACAAACCATAAAAATCATATCAGTCTTTAAAAGCACTTGATCGCACGCTTTGGTATCAGTTCGCTTCTGCGGCTGTGTGCTGCAGGCATAAAGGTAACACCGCTAACAGAGTCGACTGTACATAAAAGCTTTACATAAAAACGCAAATCATAACAACTGGTTATGGCACTTATTTTTGTGATATGGTATAATTAGAATTCATTACAATACTGATAATACAGTGTACTTTATCAATTATCAATTCATTTGATAACGTCTAATATTTTATATATCATAAACCAAGATATTTTATATATCCACTAATTGTTATGAACATATGTATAAATTCGCAACATAACTGCAACGTGACATTTCTTTTGCAATTATACTGAAGAAATAAGGTTTGTATAAAAAAATCACACGAGGATGTAAAAAAATATGTTAAAAACTCCCCATTATTAAGAGAGGAAAACAAAGTGAGTAACTTAATTATGTTTGAATAAGTTTATGAGATTTTCAGATTTTCAGCTCTTTCAGGACGAATTTTGTAGATGTTTGTAAGAAATGCGCCAATACACTGGCTCACAGGGAGCCCGCTCACAATCGGTTGCTCAATACGTTTAATTTTGCTGCCGCCATCATTTCCGATTTAAAGGAAACAACACTGAAACTATATCTACGTTGCGTAGCTGACTTTAGACGGTAGAATATATTTAAGCACTTGACAAAGTGCGAGGACTCACTTTAGCTCCAGCCTGAGGCCTCTGAGGGCTCTCAGATACCTCTGAGGCCTAAGGCTTGAGGGATTGGTTTAAATTATAGTCTTGTGTAGTGTGTACAGTACATTACGTAGAAGAATATTAGGTCCCGAGTACTTATTACATTTTGATAGTTCCGTAATATCTTTTATCGTAAGTTTCTTAACTTTATAAAACATTAACGTTACTTTTATGTCGCTGTTGCTGCTTTTTATTTATTGACATTTTATATTTTAGTAAATTGGTGGGTAATAACGGGAGTGGGAGAATGTGAGTTTTACAACATTCTCCTAAGTTAATTATGATGGGACGGGTTTGCGTTTGCTATTTCTTAACACGAACGAAGCAAGCTCCTCGCAATTTGAGGCAAGTTGCACGCTCGAGCTTGTCTTTATCCCTCTGTGATTAAAAGCGGTAAATTAAATCTCTGAGGGAAAAGCGCGCCGGCAATGTTATGACGCAGTCATTACGTCACAGAGCAGAAAAAGTAGTAGACTCACCAAGTAAGTCGAGGAAATATTATGTTTTAAACATTTTAACTGGTTAAGTCTTCGTAAATTCAAAAGCGGTAACCAATTAGATCGTATTTATGATATTATGTAATACGAATTTTAGTTTAAAATCTATCCACATTATCCTTAAAATCATAAAAAATAAATAAATTCTTTTTTGTTTACTAAAAAAATGTTTACGCAGTTTTTTTTTTGTTATCTGTACATTTCCAGTGACTTTGACATATAAAGTCATTGGCACGCCTATTCTTATTTCAAATGTGCTGTACATAATGCTTATACATCTCAAAATAATTTAAAAATATAAAAATACCTCAAGTGTTAAAAATCAAGAGAATATAAAAATGAAAAAGCGTTTCTTCAAAAATTTCATCAGTTGAAAATTATTTCAAATGACAAACAACTTGGCACTCAAGTTACGTAAAGTACGTAACTTTTGAGAGTAGGCTAGAGGCAAGTTCGTTCACTTAACAACGGCAAGAACTTCAGCAACTACTGCTGCTGCATTTCTTTCCTAATCAGAAAAGACGGTGGAAACATGCACTCTCTGTTCAGTTTGAACTTGGTTTCCTTTATACCTTTAACTTTAATAAACCTAAATAATAATATAAAAGATCTAAAAGAAGATACATAATAATAAAACCGATCTTCTTTTAGATTTTAATAAAAAAAAAATATGCACATTAGAGAAAGAGAATTAAATAAGAGAGGATTAGATTAGATTTTTATAAACAAATTTATATTGCAATCAACTCGGTTCACGATATTTTGGTCTCTGAATTTAATCTTGTGTTTATAGTTAATTGAGCTTATCTAAGAATCGAATTATTGGTCGTTTGCCAAAGTTTTTTTTTGTGTCTTTGGGAGTTGATATATCTTTTAGGACATCAAATATAATGCAGACTTATAATTCTCAATATAGAATCGCATTGCGGCGAGTGTGTCATATAAGGGAGTTATCACCAACCAGAAAATGGTGTTTAAAAAAAAAAACATAAAAAAATTGATCATAATTTTAACGGAAGAAGTAACAATGTACCAGTTAAATTGATATTTTGTGACCATTATCTCTGACATCCGCACCAAGCAAATGAGTTGCAGATGTGTTGCCAGTTTACCAAATCCTTTTCCACTTTCCATCCTTTCCTTATTAAATTATGGGAAAGGGTAAAAGCCTACTGTACTGTATATTTTATAAAGTAAGTTACAATATTTCACATTTAAGTTTTGTATTTGATCATGTATCCGTGCCGGAATAAAATGAAATCAAATCATCCGTAACTTTCGGGTCGAATCTTGAGGCATGAATAGCGTACTACAATGCAATTTGTTTCAATTGTACCTTTAGTCTTTTTTTAAGAAAAGACTAAAGTAATATCACCAATTGGCGACTGCGTAATATCCAGCCGTACGTAGTTACCGCGTTACATGGTAACCCTTCCCCTACCAGTTAGAATTAAAAACAATAACGAGAAGAATAGCTTATTAAAAAGTTTTTATCAACAAAAAGTCAATCATAAACAAACATTTAAATATTTCTCACTTCTCACTTCACATATTTCCTACGATCTTGTCTAACTTTAAGTTAAATAGGCTGGCATTTGCTATGAGTTAAGCTATAACTTAGCAACAGGCTCATTCAAGTCGGAGGCTAAAATCTAATCAGGCTGCAGTTTCCTAACTCGAATTAATTCCACAGAACGTCTTTCAAAGGAAACTTTCTGAATAGAGAGCATTTAGTTCGGAACGAGGAAATCTTCTTGCGGTGGAACGTATACAAGTTTTACAACATAGTTTATAAATTGACCAATCAACATTAAGGAGAATACGAAGTAAACAAAACAACAACGGTCACTTTATAATATCGCTTTGTGGTTAAGTGGCATTTTTTAATTTAAAAAAAAACTATAAAACGCCTGAGAAAATTTAATAGCAAAAAGTCATTTGAACAACTTGATTTTTTCATTTATTTCGAAGATTTATATAATACACCAAATTATTTATTGTCTAAATCGAGTACGAACAGCTGCACATCAAATTAACGTTTTTAAAAACCAAATATCTGTATGTACGCTATCATATTTACATGGAGACGTCGGTAAATTTTATTTACAAAAAACCTAATTTTTAGTGACAAATCTGTACATATTTAAAACAACGTTGCCGCTGTTTAAAAATGTAAAATAAGTTGGATTATTTGATAGCTTACTAAGTACAGACATAAAATACGCTTGTGATATGTCGAAATTTAATGAGAAACTGCACAAAGGTTAAACAACATCTTATTAAAGTCGATCTTTGAAAATTCTCTCTAGAACAAAATTAAAATGTTTAACCGACGCTCTGTTATCGACAAGAATGTTAATAAAGAGCTAACTCTAGCTCACTTCATTTTAAAATCCTTTATAAACACGTTTAGAACATACTTATTTTTTCATAAAAATTTCAACAAAAATAATATTTCCGTTGCTAAAAGTATGTACTAGCCGTTTCGTGATTGTCGCCTTTTCCACTTTAGATAGGGTCAGCACAATCCGTATCCTCCTTCCACACTTCTCAGAAGTCACTTCTTTTTCTCATGTCATCCTTCACGCAATCCATTCATGTCTTTAGACCTACTCATACCAATATATCCCTCCATACCCATACCTAAAACATACACACACTCATCCATATTGATTTAAATTTTACATTTACATAAAGGATCATTTCACCAAACTTATTAGCACCTAAATATTGAATCACAGCACTAGGCTTAAATTGCTTTATAAGAAGTTCAATAGGAGATAGATTGGCAATAATTTGTCGATACACAAGTGAGTGCCGAGCGCGTGTTGGGAATAAATTCGTTTACACTGTCTACAAGGTCGCGACATCTCTGCTGTGAGATGCGCTGCCAGTTTTGTAAGACATTGGATTTAAAATACAATAAATTATAATTGATGAGATAAACATATGTTTCAATACTAAGATTTTACATGAACCTTTTTTTTGTTACCGCATTTGATCGCGAGTCGCAATCGACCTCTCAATACAATATTTCACTCATTCTGGCAT
>JAABKM020000013.1:536813-551787 GCA_016277805.2 Papilio aristodemus | reverse complement strand
TTGTATATGTTACCAATCGATTGTTAATATCGTCAGTTTATAATCCATCCAGTTTTTTTTATAAACTGTCAACAAATTATGAACTAAACGAATTATTTGCAATTCGGCGTGTCATTTCCAGTTTTTCCAGAGTAGGTTGGGTTTCTTAGATTGGACATTATGGGTAAAGAAAAATATGTTTATTAAGGAAAAATGTCTTTACATGACACGATAAAGACAGTTTATGATATACCTTATCAGATTATAAACTATCGAAATACATAAACTCTCAGTGACGAAATAGATATATGTAAATCTTAAGCTTGGATCTAACAAAGATTTTTTGAAAGCGGCAATAAATTAATGGTACAAAGTACGCAGCAAAAAATTAAGTCGAGAGTTCGAAGCCGCCTTTCGACTGCTATCGTGAGCCATTTTACACATATTTCAATTAATTTGAAAAAGTCATATTTGGGTTTTTGGAATTTGTGCCCACTATGGCGATAGGCTTGCATCCCTATCGCCATATTGGGCACCCTATCGCAACCTATCGCATTATGGGACTGAAAAATATACGGCGAAATGTGAGTGCACCAGTTGCACCTCTGCCTACCCGTCCAAATTAAATAAAAAAATTAAAAACCTTATTTACGTATACAATTTCATCCAAATCATTAGAACCCTATCCGAGATAGCCGCGTAAAAAGATACTTTATAACGTAGTATGGTGGTTCAAATTTATAACCTTCTGGATAGTACCAAGAAGTTATATGTTTGAACCACTATATACCGTTATATAGATACATAAAACTTGCTCGCTTTCTAGTTTTATTATATTATAGTACTAATGTTGATTTAATATATTATTAATAAATTATTAAGGTTTATCTAAGCTACGAGGATTCTGGTAAGTTTTAAACGAGTTTGAACATTGTTGTACACTTGTATGGCGGAAGAACGATGGAAGCAATTATAAGTTTGCCAAAGTTTTTTCCTGTTATGAACTTCCTTTAACTATTCACAAGTTACAAGCAAAATGAGGAGGGTAGTTTTATATTATCAAAAAAAGAAACTCGGATTCGAATCTCAAGTGGGGCAAAGTGATATTGGGTTTTTCAATACGATACCAGCCCGAAGTCTGTCTGAGTCAGAATGAAGTCTGGAATTATTAATTTAATATTTATTAATAAACGTTTGCATATGAGGAAGCTTTGTATAATCTTGTTCTACCTTTACATCATAAAAAAATTGAAGATTTATTTATTACATTATTATTTATTATTACTAAATATTTCTTTAAATTATTTATGATAAAATAGTCTTAATGAAAATCAATCTCAAGTCCATGCTTAATAAACGCTAAAAGGAAACCCATCTTTTAAAAGCACTATACATATTACATGTCGTAATTTCACAAGAAACCGCTGTGTAAATGTTTTGTAAGTGTATTTCCATTTAAATTTATTCGTTAGTTTATCAGTGGAGAGTCCGCGCTTTTGTCAACGTCGCAAATTCCACGTCACTCGACCACCGGACGTCGTCCATACCTCGAATAACACATCAGCAGTCTCTTTGTTTTGCGTTACATTGAATGTGGCTCAAGTTACAAACACGTAATAGATGAAATAACAATGATTTATTACTAAGACTAACGAGGTGATATTAATAAAAAATTTACATATAATATAATTTATATAAAAGTGCGGATTGTCCGTTTCAATTATCACACAAATAATACCTATGTATTCAAAATATATTATTACGTTTGAGGATGCTCCGCCAACCCGTATTTTTAAGCTAAAATGACCTCAGCTTGGTTTAATGGTTTCATAACATTTTTAGTAAAATTATTGTCAAACATTATATAATATTTACGTTTACTATTTTCTGAAGTAAACAGAATAACATGTAAATTATTCATCCAGACTTCAAACTAAAACGTGAATAATTGACAGTATTTAAGCGATCAGCCTGTCATCATTTACCAAATTTTGCGTATCAAGCCTCCGGCAAACTGTGTTGTTCAAATTTCAGTATAATGAACCGGACCCCAACTCAACCCGAGGCTGAACTTTATACATTAATCTAAAACTTAATAGATTTAAGACTTAAATGTCCAACGATTGTCCCTTTTTTACCCTAAAACTGTATAACAAGAGTGTAAGAAGTAAGAATGCACCACTACAGTCCACATACAGAGTCTCTGTTCAGTGTAGGTTGAGTTCACAGTTCATTCAAAGTACCGCAGACGTGTCTTTCTCTTGAGTTGTGTGCAATCTTAGTGAAGAGAGGCATCCGTGCGTTCCCCTGGAAATCCCCGTGCCCGTGTCCATCACACTTGAAAATGGCTACAATAAATAAAACATGTCCTGTCTAATTCCATTTTAGATTTTGGATTTTAAGTACGTTCGTTTTAAACAAAATATTTTATCAAATACATCTAGGAATTAAGAATAAAATAGGTTGAGTTTTCCACTAATTTTCGTTTAGCTTACATTGCCGTATTCGATTAAAAGAAATATTCTCGGACTGAAAGTATCTCTTCAATGGTTTAATGTTGCGAACGTCTTTGTTAAGATATCTTAATATTATCGAGTTATAACACTCAATGGTCCACTTTACAAATTTCAAATAAAAACTTTTGTCATTCCCACTCACTAATGGACTCCGGAAACACCGTAATGGCCTTAAGAGCTCTTCTTCTGGCTTCCTTTTATGTGTAACGTTTTAAGTCTGTTATTGATATTTTTATTCTTGTTATATCTACAGGGTGTTTCTTTTTTACCTGACTAATTCAAAACAATGTCTCTTAGCGGCGCAGTTGTTCTCTACGGCTGCTTTTCTGAGGTCTTGGGTTCTAATCCAAGGTCGAGCAAAGTAATATTGGGTTTCAAATCAATATTAGCCCGAAGTACGAGTATATAAACATAAAAGATGACGGGAGTATAATTGTTTTTGTAAAAGTACTCGAAAATTAGAAATAGTAAGAAAATTTTGTGTAGAATGTTTTTTAAATTTTAATATGAAGATAAAATAATTCTGAAGGGAGCGGTATAAGCAAATAGAAAAAGAAAACGACGACTAAACTTTTCAAAGATAAGTGAGGAAGTTTAGAAGTATTTGGCTAAGCTTACCAATGTTTAAGCGCCCGACGCTAAGTTAACTGGAGTCGAGATAAAACTTGGTTAAGTGATCGAACTTAAACTAAATTCAGCGTTTTATTTAAACTTTTTGCTATCACCTTTTAGTGATAGACGGCGACGAATTTACGTCAAAAACATTTCATATTATCTACGAATAACTTTGTCTAGACTGATAAGACGAAACTACTTAACGGATTTTACATTTACTATCAAAGTAACAAACAGCTCCGTTCCATTTTAATCTTCATAATATTGAGTTACACATCAGTAATAGACCAGCAGCAATCCAACAGTTGCAGGACTCGACTGGAGATCTACCACAACTACCACAACTCATACAAGACAGATGTTAAATAGAAGTCTTCTGCGTCACTTCTGTAAGTTGCTCGTGTTCTTATTCCATGATATCCTTTATCATCCTTTTCTAATAAGAATAAGATAGAAAAGAGAAGAGAATGTGACGGAAGTGAGGATAGGTAGAACAAAGAAGTATCTTTTTTCTTGTCTTTATTAAAGATAACTTATGCATTTGCAAATCATTTTTTTTATTGTGGGTTTGATAAAAGCGCTGAACATTATGATTCAATCATTAAATGTCGCAAGGATTTGAATTTTGAACCGACAGATGTGAGGTTAAAAAATAAACTTTTATATTTTAATAAAACAAAGAACAAAAAGGAGATTTGTTTCATTTAACTTTGTAAGATAATAAATTGTAACAAAGTTGGATCACAGACCTGAAGTTGCAAAAAAAAACTAATTTCTAAGAACACGGCGAACCAATATATCACTGCCTACCTTCTAAGATTGAATTCCAAAGTCTGACCTCTCTGCGACCAAGCTGTTACACTGAACAGATCCAATATGTTTGAGGAAGAAAAATGTGACAATAAATGTCAACAGAGAGATTTCAAACAATATTAAAATTTGTTAAAACTTATAAATAATATATGTATAAATACTTCTAGATTAGAATTTGTGTCTGATATTGTGATAGGCTCGCCACCTATCATCATCTAGGGCAAATACACACGGCGAAAAATGGATCTCTTCAGGTAACACAGGCGTGACGTAAGTTATATATACAACTTCGATCTTT
Organism: Papilio aristodemus; assembly: GCA_016277805.2. Taxonomy (NCBI): domain Eukaryota; kingdom Metazoa; phylum Arthropoda; class Insecta; order Lepidoptera; family Papilionidae; genus Papilio; species Papilio aristodemus. The sequence goes on along the minus strand of JAABKM020000013.1, from coordinate 547,566 downwards.
CTTGTCCAAATTTATAAATGACACGATTATTGTTTGTGCAAATTTTCTGCATTAATATTTCCCGTTCTTTTGTAATATCGAAGTCTATATTTGTATGATGTATTTTGGAAAACACCATTCCTGAACTGCAATATGTTTCGGCTCATCTACATTCCAGTCACGTAAAATGCTTTCTATGAAGATGAAACCAGTGGAAGCCGCATGTTATAAATTTTATATATTCTTATAATAAACAAAACTTAAAATATGCGCTTTCGTTTTGGGAAAAACAAGATTAATAGAACCTGAAATTGTAATCTGAAAGAATGAACTCAAAAAATAAAATACCTATGCATTTTATAATTTAACAAATACGGATCTTATGTCTTACAACTATTTTAGAAAATACGAGGTAATTTATACAACGTTGTGTAATTTACTTTATGTAGGTATCATAAGTAGACGTCAAAACAGTGCTCGGAAAGCATTCAGTTCTCGGTACATTTTTTATATACGAATTGACCGCATTGGTCCATGACTGTCGGGACAACAAAACATTTTTTTATAAGTTGTTGCAGATGTCTATGACTGCTACCCATAGACAAAAACTAAAACAGTTGCAAATATATTGCCTTCCTTTGGTGGACAATAGAAAAGATCAGCAGGAAAAATGGTAATTCCTTTTCCTATTGATCCCGTCCTCTGTCATGTCCTCCTCACCTTCTAAACTAGAATTGGGCCTCCCAACATTAACGTCGAACCACAATACTATATACACAAAGACAAAGTATCTAAATAGAAATTACTAAAGTAAAACGCGAGGCTAAGATAATACAGGACAGACTTGTTCCCTTGAGCACAGGATGCATGAATCTGAGTGTACATCAATTCTATATTGATGGAAATAACATATGCATATATTTGTATTTGGAATGAGGATGGCAAAATCATGGAATGCAATTCCTGGGCACGCTCTATCGATTTATAAACTCATGTACGTACATACATTATACTTGATCTTTTATTTACAACATACATATATGGACATAATGTACGTATTATGTATACATATAACTTTATATGTACCAATGGAGCGTGACCAGAAATTGCAGTGTATGAAGATTACTCTGTAATTTCTTTCTGATATGACGATAGGCTCGGCCCCCTAATCATGGCATTGGATACACACGTCAAAATGTAGGTGCACTACATCTCTGCCTACCCCTTCGGAGATTACAAACGTGATTACATAGTTTAAATTTGCTATTTACACTGTGTCGGATTTTACCCAAAGCTTTATAATCATATAACAAAAGCGACTGGATTCAGGCCGTAAATAATTAGTTGGTACACGGGTACTCGTGCCCGTTAAGGAAATAGGTCAGTGACGTTGATGGATTGTTCGGCGGGAGGTCTTAACGAGCCCCAAGAAGCCAAGACTTGATTCTGTCTCACGGTTTGCTAATCTCAAGAAAAACGGATAGTTCGAATTCGTAGTTTCAAATTAATACGTTGTAAATTAACGAAAAATTGTAAATGAAACTTGAACGTTTACGAAGTATGAGATAATGAAGTGACGATATTTCTGTAGGGGTTAGGAAAAACAAAAATTACTCCGTGTCGTCACGCAGTCGATCACAAAAATCATCGTTCCAGTTCAAAAATAAACACAGATATTTCAATGTTTTTCAGTTTTCAATGCCAGTAGTTCTTATGACAATATTAAGTACAATGCGTTACGAAAATTTAATAATAGAAATAACATTAGTTTTCTGCACTGCATTGTACTTGAGTACAATGCACGTGAACACGTACGGCTTCCTTACGATCGAGCTATTAGAGCCATCAATTATATTGGACATGCATTTTCTCTGTCCTTTGTCAGTAAAGTCGCAGTAAATTTCGAAATGATCTTTTAGCGAATACTTAGAAATAAATATTTTATTAAAATCTATTACTTTAAAAAAGAATATGAATTATGAAATAGCGTTGAAGTGGCACAACTTAAAACATTGTGATTCAATTTGTTTGAAGCATGTTGAAAAATGAATGATTCGACAAAAAAATTTACAAGAGACAGATTTTTCCGCCAACGTCCTTCAAGAATATTTATTTATCGAAGTACTTACATACTAAAGAAATTCTATATAAGGAGTACCCGTAACAGACCAGTAAGTATACATGATGCATGTAAAAGAAACGAGAGAGGTGTTTCTGGATCTCTACCTACCCGTCTGTGTTACGAGGTGAATGCATATTATTTAATATATTTATGACATGATTTATTACAGTCTCTAAATATTGGTTTGTTAGAATTGCGACTAACCCTCTTAATTTAAATACTTCTGATCGATTCCATGGGGTAAAATAAATGACACAGTTAAATGACTAATGTCTTTTTGACGCTATAAAAAACTGCGAGTCGCGTCGGTCTTGGCGCCTGGCGTACTTCGGGTTTTATGTAGAGTTACATTAACATAATATGTCTCGTGTGATAAAGACAAACCAAATCATACCTCGTTTCAACCCAAGTCACGTAGCCGGGAATTATGAGGGTGTCGTCCGCCATCCCTTGCTGTCACTGGGTTAAAGAGTTATATTATAAATGTAATCGATTTTGTTGATATGTAAAATACATATCAACAAAATGTATGCTGCTACAGAAATCGATCATAAGTAAATCTCGTATCATAAGATTATTGCCAGTCCATTAGAGGGGAGCGGAGCTTTGAATTTATATATTCAAATAAATCCCAAGGTGGAGGCCATATTCTGATTCTCTACCGCTACCCATCATTTTTCAAGAAAGTAGAAGAGGATACAACGGACGATAGACAGGAAAAGGAAATATTCTTTTCTCTGTTTATCCCTTTATCTGTCCTTTAAAGGTATGTAAAATATTTTCAACTCATTTGCTTGTTTTAATTGTCCATGGGTAGCGGTCACTTAAAGTGTATGAAGTTCATTCATTGATTTTAACTACTTCCCCGTACGGCTACGTGAACATGGAACTTTTGGCGAATAGTATTTATATAAAAAAAGAAATCGTTTTTATACGTAGCCTAGCTCAACTTTGTGCGTTGGATTTCATCCAATTATTGGCTCGAGAAATAGCTTTACAAAGAGCAAATCGTAAATGTGCCAAAAGCATGATATATCTTGAATTACGGAGAAGCATAAATTTCCCGCCACTGCAGCGTCGTTCCAGTTTCTTTGCAATAAATCAGAGACCACATCTTCTTGCATACCATCTGATATTGGCCGTCAAACCCCGCTTCCTTCCCCACTTCCACCCTCGCATCGCGACGGACAGAGCGACGACAGTTTTTTTTTATTACATTGTTAGATTCAGAACAATGATATTCAATAGACAGTATGAAGTATTGTTTATACTTACTATTAAATAAATTACAACCAATATTATAAATAAATAATTTTTATTATTTTTACGACATAAATCGATACGCGAACACTTCATTGTAGTAGCAACACTCCAAGTTATGTTATAACTTGGAGTGCCGCAGAATGTATTTATGACGGAACATAAAACTGGCCTATATTCAAATGCATTCGTTTTATTGTGCGCCCTAAAAGCTGCGGCAAATGTTCCGAGCGAGTGTCGTGAGGACATACACAAGGAGCTTTATTTGAATGCTTTACCGTCGAGCTTTCGTCACGACTCATATTAAAATTTCTGTAATATCTAAGACGTTACAGGACAAAAACAATAAACTTTTCAAATACTATCTTTTGTTTTATGAAAGATGGTATCAAATGAGAAAATCGTTCACTTGGCATTCGTTTATAGTATTATATATCTCTTATAAATTCTCAGCTTTTCTTTACTACTATAAATGTATATTGCATGTACACCTTCCTCTCGAATCACTCTGTCTATTGCTAAAGACTGCATTCAATTCCATTGTGCAGTTAACAAGATGTAAACGTACAGACAGCAGAAAGAGTATTTGTTTCATACTATATAAAGATATTCTTAAATTTTTTAATATTGTTATACTATAATATCCTTCCTTCTATTTTCTTGCTGTCAAATCCCCCTTTTTCCTTAGTTCCTTTTACTTATCTTATTTTATCTGTCATGATCTCAGAAAGGAAAAGATTACTCTTTCCTTATCCTTACTTATATTTTTATTATCATCGTTCGTATTCAGATTAGCGGCAATGCTTCCATTCTATTCGCACAGTCGAATCATGCTTTGAAATCAATCGATTCTTAACTCAAACGTTTAATGTCTTACTCAGATGGATTGAGAATCAAATTACTTATCAAGTTTGTTTTAAATTGCCTCATTCGAATTTCTGTCGCCGGCAAATTGCCAATCGTTTGATATACAAAAGTGAATACGTGTTGGGATTCATGAACCATCGTCTTGTAATACTGTTAGCATGTTTTTTTCTATATATTATTTTACTCATCGTTAAACCTCAGGTTCCCGCCAATTTAAAGAACCAGGATGCAATATCAGCCTGTCTATAAAATAGAACACAGATAAGGTAACTCAATCATTACCTAGGACACCTACACTTTTGTATTCTGTGTAATTCGTTATAGGTGGGCGACAAACGCAACTCGATGTGACGCGACATAATGCGAACGATACATAATCTGTGACTGGTTATGGCGGCAACGTAGACCACAATACGTAGCTATGACGTGTTAATCATTTATCTAAGACGAAATTACGCGTTTAGCTCTTTTCACAATAAACTGTCAATTTAGAAAGAACTTGCCGCCGTGTTATAAACTGTCGCGGCATTTGAAATACTTCTTTTTTTAATTTACTTCTTTGTACTCTGACGACAGATAAATAAAAAACAATCCGTTACCATAAGGTAGCCTTTTTGTTTTGTTAATTATAGCTGTCGCCGCGGAGACGGATGAAGGGATTTTTTTTAATCAAGAATCTCTCTTTTGTTGAAATAATAAATTGCGCAAATGTGAGTGATGCCCCGAAGTTTTCTAATTTTTCAAATCCGCCGCTCTGTCATTTTTTCTGCCCTTGGCACAAGGCTTCTGCCTAAATTTTCATTGCCGTTGTATAATTTATTACGTTGGTTGAATTTTCTGTCTGTATGTACCTTATTTACTATGAAATAGAATTATATGTCATACAAAAGCTATGAATATAATAATTAAAAAGATATAGTACACATGAACTCATACAACATTTTCTACGAACATTACTCACATTTCTTTAAGAGATAAAACTAGACTATTAAACATTTTATTGAATTCTTCACCATAACTACAGTAGAGTTTTTAATTTTAAAATAAGTTATCCTGCACTTCTGGAAATAATCGCTTGATTATCACTGTTTCATGCCTGAACCCATATTACAGTATTTTCAACAAATATAATGAATTGGCGTTGTTATTATGCCATAAAATTGTTGGAAGAATCTGATTAATATATATTAATTTCTCCTCCCTCTTGTTTTATGACGCCATAAAACTTCATATATTGTATTATGCATTGTTATCTCAGTGCACTTTATTAAAAATTTACTTTGTTTTGTTTCATTTATACAATGGCGGATATAGGATTGTGATTTTTGAGTCTTGACCCTCAATAGGATTTAGATTAGGTTAGTAACTAACTTTTGCTTAGTTAAAAATAAACGAATATTTTTGACTTAGCTTTAATTATATTTAAAATCGTATATTTTTATATTTACGTGAGTACTACAAATTTGAAATTAAATTCTTTAAGGATTTTGTCGCGTTTGTCTCTCGTATATGGCATTACATTATATAGGAAAGATGTTACATATAAGAAAGTATGTCATTGAAAATGGGACTCGGTCCAAATTTAATGTCGGAGATATTGTCAGCAAATATTTTTATAATATATTTACATTGATATAAATGAAATTTGTAATTTACACCTACGCACGGTGCTCATGACACACCAAGTTTTATTTTTCTATTGTTGTACACCTAAAGCTTTTTCTGTAAATTACTTCGTCTATCGAGGAACAGTACCTAAAAATATGTTTTGATAGTTTTCAAGTAGCGTTCAGGAAGACGGACGCGGCGAGGACAAAATGTGTTTTCGCTTTTCTTCAGGCCAGTTATTCAAAAACATGCCTTACTCATGTTCACCAAAGGGGTAGACAGAGATGCAACTAGTGCAACCACTATTCGCCGTATGTTTTCCTTCCCATGATATGCTAGGGAGCCTATCGCCTTATCGGGCACAAATTCCAAACTCAAGACTAAAATCAAGTCGAAAAATACAATGTCAATTTGGCCGATCCGAGATTTGAACTCGAGACCTTAGCTTTACAGCCGTATTGTAATACAACTGCGCCGTCAAGGCAGAGATTATTCGATATAGTTGTTATGTGTACTCGACTATCTCACCTAAGAAAATAAAAAATACGATCTCTGTTCAATGAGTGTTCTTGTTTCCAAAAGTGATTGGTACATAACATACTATGAGAGGTCTAGCAACTAGAAGACGTTCATCCTTTTCTCATAGTCCTTGGAGTTTTGTCCACTGATTGCCAATGTTGTAAAATAAAACTAAGAATGTACCAAAAAACTGTTTATTGAATAAAAAAAAACTTACAATTTAAACTTAAAATATATCAAAATAACCTAAATGTAATCATATGAATTACGTAGAAATGAAATCTGGAATACATTTAAACATAGCTGAAAAACAGTGTTGGACTTATGATATAAATTTCAAAAACTTAAATTTAATGATTCGATCTCGAATCAAAATATTCCTGCGATCTTATATTAAAATTATATAAGTAATCTACATAAAACATTTATAGGATACATTACAAATAGAATGCACTTAATCAAAATAAAAAAAATAGTTAAAACTTAAAACTTAATCTACGAAAAACATTACTGAATTTCCGATTTAGGTAAAAAAATATTTTTGTTATTTATATTTAGAAAAGCAAAATACAAAACTATCAACTAACTAAATAAACACAAATTAAAAAACTATAAACTAAACTTTTAGATAAACTTAAGACATTTAAACTAATATCTAAAATATTAAAGTAAGAAAAACATGGTCTGTCGTTTTACAATTATATTTTTGACCAGTGTTTCCCAAGAGGACTGCAAATAAAATATGGACTCGACAGGAGTTTCCCTTTTGCTCCCTTCTATATGTTTTAAATTTTACTTTCTGTGTTTCCTAGACAATTAGAAATCACTAGGAAATTGTCAATGATGGCAATTTCCTAGTGATTTCTTCCTAAAACCTATAATTTAGTGTCTTAAGTGACCAAATCATTTTTTATATTAAAAATTATAATGGTAATATATGGGGCTTGAGAATTATAAAACGGCTAAGGTGGGGTGTGACTCAAAGAAAGGTTGGGAAACACTGTTTTAGACCTATAAAAGTAGATAGTAAATAAAAATAAATACTTCTTATTCAGTATCACGATCCGAATTATCTGAATCTGCATCATTTAGTTGCGTAGATGTCCAACGCAATGTTTTCTTTTGAGTCGATGTTGAGGAAGTTGGTTTACTCTTGTAATTTTTCGCTAATCTCTTTCTATATTCATCTAATGTAATCCTTTTTACTGATTTGTTTTCCTTTACCTCAGTTCCTTCGGTTTTCTTTCTTTTTGTCATTGTATCACGATCAAATCTATTACCAGTAGCTCTTTCTTTAGAAGCTGGATTGGTACATATTATTCTTTTCGGAATATGTTTATATACGGCTTCATACGTAGGAATTGATAAAATGGGTGGCGAGTAACCATTTGGTTGACGGCTTAAATTTTGAGGGCGGAATATTTCAGGAATTTTACGTATATTGTTGCAATCGGGGACATTTTTTTGAAAACGCCTTGATGGTGTTTTATATGTTTCAGTATTATTCGGACCTCTATAGATAGTACTGCGGTTGATTCCATTGTTAGAGGAGCATGCGTTGCGCGGAGAACTATTCTGATCATTTAACGCTGCATCCACTTTATGTACACCATCTTCCCCTACAGCGACACTTACAGCAACACTTGAATCTTTATATTCAAACTTTTTATGTTCTATACCACATGTTAAACAAAATTCATCTCGAGTGTCTTCTCTAATGTGATTGTTACAATTTCCTATTGGAGTTTGAGTAGATATATCTCTTTGACGTACCATTTGCAACACATTATTAGAATTAACTACAACACTCCATGACTCACAATTTATAACGTTATCATTATTTGTAACTGACCACACCAAATATCTTTGGGAAGAATTACCTCCTACGTTATTATCAGTTGAGGCGAATTCCTTTGTTAAATTTTCGTTGCGACAATTTGCGTCTTTCTCCATCTTAAATTTAGATATAGTCTTTTCAATAAAGGATTTTATTTCAGATAATTTTTATTCGTATTTAATAACACAGTTTCAGTGTCGTTTATGAATCGTTTGATCACGAATAAACCTTTTGAAATAAGGAATAGTTCTTTCGATGTTATTCCCCACAATTTGTAAAAGCCTGAAAAATAAAACATATTTTAAATATTGAACTTCGAAGGACGCGTGGATTTTTAATACAGCTAACATTTGGTGTATGCATTAATAAAATTAAAGTAAATGTACCAAGTACTAACTTACTTAGTATTCAGTACTGTTTAAAAAAAAATTAGGAAAAGTGTATGCATACTTAAACTTTTATTTGTTTGAAACACAGTTTTATGATAGGAATCATATTAAGATAAGAATTAAAAAATTACGTTAAAGAAGGAAACTTAGTTATTAATGTCTTTAAACGTTATTAAATCAATTAATACACGCACAATATAATTTAATAATTAGGCTAAACAAAATTTGCCGAGTTTATCGTTTTTAAATTAACTACAAAAAATTGTCAAATTGACATGACAGCGTTGTGTGAAATTATTAACGTAAAAAAATCTATGACTACTTTGCTTTGATTAAACGTTATTTAAATATTTAGCTAAGTCTCTTATATGCCTTGCATGTTTTAATTTCAATATTTAAAAAAAAGAATGTGTGAGGATTTTGTTACAGTTTATCCACGACAAAACAACAAATCTCTCCTCCGTAAACATAAAAAGAAAATATTTGAGACCTTATTCAATAAAAAAAATCATAAAACGTATTTTCATAATATTCAATTATATGAAAGAAAAAAAAATAAAACACACAAAATTATACATTTTTAAAATAGAAAAAAAAACTTACCGATGATCTCGTAGACAAGTGAACTTGCATCACTGAAGTGCAGACCCGAATACAAGTAAATAATGTGACAGCACGCTCTTTATATACTTTTCCAAAGTACGAAGATACTCAAACTTTTATTTCATATTAAATATTTTTATTTATAATTATATATTGTAACACAATCACATACTGTATCATTGCGCCTCGTACTTGGTCTAAACCTTAAACAGGAAAATCATGTTTAAACCTCTTTACATTTCTTCACATTTGTGACAAGGACACGCAGAGAGAAGAAAAAAGAAGAAGAGAGTTTTGAATCTTATTATAAAAAAAAGGTTTTATAATTTATTTTTATTTTACAGTAAAAGGTAAAAAACGTGTAAGCGGTTTAACTAATATTAAAGAACCGCTACATATATGCATCTGCAACTAACTAATTCAATTAAAAGTAGAAACTTTATCTATGTATCTAAATAGAAACAAACATTTCCTTTTACTATCCAGCGCTTTTCTCCCTCATTCTGAAAAACAGACGTAACGCAGAAATCTTTTACATCAAGCCTGTTTTCTGAATAGAGACACTGGACTGACTTCAGCACGACTCAAAGCGATTGGATCTGTAATAGAAAATTGGTTGTAAGCACAACTTACAGGCAATTTTAACAGATGATAACAGAGAAGTAGTACAAAAATTTTAAATCAAAGAAACAAAAAAAACAAACCAAGATCGGAAATATGTAACACCTAGTAATGTTTTACAAAAACTCTGACTAATACGTCAAAGGTCCCTAAGAAACTTACAAAAAAAAACTGCGCTTCCCACATTCAACAATTTCCCGTCTCCATCATAAGACCAGCAGTTTATCTTTTAAAAAAGGGCATTTCTTTTCTTTTATATTTTTCAAGAGTTCCCCTACCTTTTGTCCCGATTTCGAAAAAGAAGCTTTAAACTGTTGACCACTTTCCTTTATCACATTTCTTGTCTATTACCTGTCTTATAGATTTTTTTTCGTTAATTCATTAATATTCGGCATCGGTGTCGCAGTTATATTACGTTACGGCTGCGACCCTGACGTGACCTGTTCCAATCCCGGATCAGACGAAGTGATATTGGGCTTTTTAACTCGATATCAGCCTGAAGTCTGAATTTTTTAACTGATATGGTCATAGCTTTTTCCCCTATCACACTTTATTTAATGGATCTGACGGCTTCATGGATAGACGTAGGCATGGATCTTCACCTCGGATTAAGTAACATTGTCTCTTAAATTATGCTTGTTGCTAAGAGATTATCGCAGTGAATAGATAAATTTTTTTATCCGTTAGTTCTTATTATAGTTATTAAGGACCATTTAAATTAAGTTTAAATACAACGCATCTTACTTAAAATAATATGTAACTGGGTTTATGAATTCTTAAATTATTGATTAAACCTCACTGTTATATAAAAGTTAAATAATTATCTGATGCTAGATACGTGAACATGTACATTTTTGCCCGACTGTGAAGAGAAATAACAGGTTGTCAAATATCTCCCTTCCGCTTTTTTGCTCTTTATTCAATGCTTTATAAAAAGTGTTACAGTGA
>JAABKM020000013.1:512084-527491 GCA_016277805.2 Papilio aristodemus | reverse complement strand
AAAATCCTACGACCTCATGCAAGACAAACGTAAAAGTATTCTCCGTTTAGTGTGAGGAGTGAGATGTTTGCGGATTATTAATTTTAGTCCTCTTCCTTGCTTTCTGCTTTTTAAAGACGAGAACAAGCCTCATCTTTTTTACCTCAATCACAATCTTTTAACAAGTAGTTTTATTTAAAAAATTACAAATATAAATTTCATAAAAAAAAAAGTTATAGAAAAAAATTGACAATATACCTTTTTGGAATCATCGTTCTTATGTTAGAATATAATTTTAAATGTACTTACTTTTCAAATATATTAAATAACGACATTTCATAAAACGCTTGCAGAGCGACGGCGAAAGGATCATTAGGGTTGTCCATAACACCGCTCTTGAGTCCAAAAGCACACGGCACTATTGCGTCTGCTGTATATCCTCCCACCAGTTTCTCAGAGTCCACTTCTGCTGTATTAACTTCACCAACTTCTTCACCATTCATTTCTCTAACACTAGTACCCAAGTGTCTATCATTTTTGGTTGTGTTTTTGGCATTTGTTATTAATTCTCTTACGCGTATTGTAAACTCTTTAGATGTGTTCTCTATTAATGGGAACATTCCTCTTAATTTATTAGGGCTGAAATTTAAAATGTAAGAAATTTTAATAAAATAAATCTATTTTCGGATATGTTTTTAGCACGATCCTGGCACACCCCTCTAGCTTCCTACATCCAACTATGTACCCGGTCAATTACGTGTACTCATTATATTGCGTTTCTTTAATACGTCACTAATTTGATCAATATAAGTTCTCCCGGGACGTTTCTTACTTACTGCTACATATATTTGAATTTTTTATTTAGTTAATTTAATTGTAATGGTAAAGAGTACTGATATTTTTACAAGAACAGTTGTATTAATTTAAAAGAGGGATAACATAAAATAATATATTCACAATGAGTGTTTGAGAGAAACGCCGCAACTCCCTGCGAGTGCAATCATTACGTCCATTCTTACTGTCGATTGTCTGTGAATCCTCGCAGAATTCAATTTAATCAAACCGCAGAGTAATTGCATTGAGAAAAATAGAATCCTTTTCAAATCCAAACTGCACGTCGTTTGGTATGCAGCTTGTTTTATTATAGGACTTTTGCAATCCTTATGTTCCGAGTATAAAAAGTTATGGAAAGTTTTCTATAATCTGTATTTAAGTTAATTAAAATTACATTAAAATTTTCCATTACATAGATTACAGATCAGATATAGCTTACTGCGTTTAATTGTGTTTTCCTTAAGAACTAGCATAAAACAAACGAAAACGATTGTGTCAACTGAATTTGGTAATCCAATTTCTATGAAATCAATCCAATTATGTCATCGACTTTGTGAATTAATTATTTCAGCAGTAGTCAAAGCCGTTTAATGAATATTATTTAATCTGTGGAATCGAAAATTTGTCATAGTTAAGACTAAAAGAATTATTCATTGTTATAAATGAAATTAAAACAATGTTAATAAATTTTTCATGAGATTACTAAGTAAATTATTAATTAATTAAAACAGATGAATTCATGTGTACGTACCAAGGAATCATACAAAGTAATTCATTAATTATTTAATAATTTCAAAAATCATACAATTTGGTAATTATGTGTGTCGAGTCTGTCACCGAGTGCTTGTAAACATCGTCAGTTTACAATCAGACTTGTCATAAATTGTGAACTGAGCAATATTATGATAAATTAATTAATTTTTTTCACTTACGAGAATATAGGTGATATTTTAGCTCTCAATGTCTTCCACTCGTTCCCTCTCAGAAAGAGTACGGAGCCAGCGAGAGGATCGACTTCCTTGTTGAAGAAGAATCCTCTGTCGGTGAAGTGATGGAAGTCATTGACACAGATCTTCTTGATCAGCTCTGGATCACGCACAACCAGCGTGCGCTGGAAGAACTGATGGCATCCTGGAAATAATACATTTGGTACAATAATACATATCTTTGTACATATATACGTAGATATTTTGAAAGCTAATATAGGTAGGCATTTTTTAATGTTTATGAAATTTCATATAATATAAATTCTCAAACTTTCCGATTCTCATATACACAATATTGTGCAAGTCGCCCTCCTTTCTCGAGAGTTTAAAATCTCCTAAAATGATTTTGAAGTTTTAAATAATTCAGTCGATTTCAACCTCGGTAATAACAGTTAACCGGTAGGTTACATAAGTAACCTGTCTGTTACCTCGTCCACTCGAAAAATATTGTTTCGTATTATTTACTCAATTATGTATGCCTTACGGCGTTGTGGATTGTAACTAGGCTGTGTTAATGATTTTAATTAAAATATTTCTTAATCAAAATTTACATGTTCTGTTCTAAAAATGTTAATTACTCTAATGAATTTTGCGTATATCTAACTAGCTTATTCTAAACTATTCTAAATTTTTAAGATGAGATTTAATGCTTTTGTCAAAATAGTCAAAAGGTTTAAACCCAAGATCGAATTTATTCTCTTTATAATATTTTATTGTAAAGTAGACGGCGCTTCTATCATAAAACAACAATACAAAATTAATCGTATTGAATTATAGAATATAAAATTAAAACTACATTCGTGGCAGCAACATCTACGCTCTTATATTAAACGTTTTCTTACCACGCACATGCAACCAAACTCATATTGTCAAAGTACTTATTATTAATTTTTGATTACTAACTGCAAAAACGGCCCAAAAGATGGCGCTTTGATTCATTTTTGTTAAAATTCACATTTTACGTACATCTACACAGCCATTTAAAAATGAAGTGTATCTAAAAAGATTTCAATTATTCGAGCAGTTTTTGAAGAAAATAACCGTTTCTATTGTAAGTTATGAACAAGAATATAAACAATATAATATTATTATTTAATAAAAAATAAAAATACAAGATTTTTATAGTTCAATAATATCATATAGTTTCAGAACAATTTTGTTATATATAAATGTTTTGACACAATAAATATATGAATTAATATTTAAATGTTAACATTACATGTTTGTTTATAATTCTAACTTTAACCGCGAACAAATAGTAAGTTAAGACTACACTTAAACATTATTGTGAGTTCAACAAAGTTTATTCATCGATTCTAAACCTTTGCGTTAAACTCAAGACAAGCAAAACAACGAAACATTAAACAAATAAAACTATTGTTTCAAAATTACTGTTCTATTCTTTAATGCGGCAAATAAAAGCTGTAATAACATTTGACAATTCTATAAAAGACCAGCTCAAGCCCGCGAATTCGTTTCTTATTTTTCTCACTTAAATTTTTGTAATTTGATTCCATATAACATGTGTTTTAATGTGCTTGTTGTCAAAATATATATCGTTGTCATGGCAACCGTTACTCTAAACAGTTCTGAAAAGCATAACCTATAAAGGATATCATGAAAAACATTAAAAATTCCTTCATCGATATAATGCTCTATTATTCTATAATATTTTTTTTATTTGTCCAAACGAAGCTGGAGTTATATGCTAGTATAAAATAATATATTTCAAGAGATAAACCGCTTCCTCACTTGCTACCTTCTTCCACACAATAGGTTTCAAATAAATTACTTGTTCCACTTACCCAAAAACCTTTCGTTCCTGTAAGTATCGTATATCCTCTTGAAGCACATCCCACCTTGCTCCTTGAAGGTGACCACAGTCCTGATGTGCCCCACCAGAGGCCAGGCTGGAGGGGAAAATATCCCCTTACGTATCCAGTAGTCATGGTCATAAGTGAGCACAGCAAGTAAACACGCAACGGATAAACAACCAACGAAAATATACCACAAAACTACACTACCGAAAGTGCAAAATTGAACAGCGAGTACCAAGAGCAGAATAATTTGTAGGAAAGAACGTTTGAATCCAATCATTTTGACTCACAACATTGTTTTTATTTCACAAAAGTCCATTGATTTTTCACTGCGTAATCACATAAAAAATATTTTTATTAAATCATTGTTTAATTTGTATTTAAAATAAATTCATTCTTGTTATAAAAATTATAAAAAAAAATTATGTCGTATATTACAAATGACAGGCGCGTACTCGGGCATTTCAAAAAATGTAATAATACAACTTCGGCGGCGACATGGCGCGAACTGCGCCCGCGCAAGCGATGCTGTAACAGAGAAAGTCAAACAGGCCCGCAATAACACGTTCACACAATCATAAATATGAAATATATAGTATTTAAAAATTCTTAAATATTTTAATTTTAGTCTGAAAACGTATTTATGTGCCAATTCTGTTAACACAATTATTACAATAATGTTTTAATTGTTTCACACATGCAAAAGTTAATAAATTTTCCTTGGTAAATGAAAATTTAGTTCATATTAAAATAATCTTAACTAATCCGTCCCTGTCCAATCTTATATCCATATCACTACGCCGCTGTAAGATCCGGCGGCTGACATCTTAGCCTACATTTACGTTAACATTTAAATACATAATTTTCTCAAATCGTCTGCTTCATTCCCAATTCAATACACATTTGTAACTCGGAGTGTTCATTTTGCCCGAACCTCCTCTATCTCATTCGCAATGTTTGCACAGTCCCCCCTCCTCCTCCTCCAGTCACCCTCCTCGTTAGATCGTTTGTTATACAAACATTCTCTAATGACTTTAAATTCTTAAATCAAATGTAGAAATCGTCTCGTAGAAATTAGTCTAATTGAATTGTTCAATACATAATTATTGCCAAAGCACGCATGACAAATGCCAGGCAGATCGGAAGCTAATGGTGGATGGGCTATACTTTCATCTTTTTGTAGCATTTACGCCTATAAATTAGGTAGACAGAGCTACCAAATTTCTGAGGCTTTTTTTATTTTAATAAGTAATAATTCTTTAAAAAATCTCGTTTGGTCACTTTTTCCCGTTTACCCCTATACCATTAATATGGTATTAGTAATCTAATTCCAAAAATTGAAACTAAAACATACAAATAATCTGTTTTAATCAATTTTGGATGTCATAAGTATAACGTCGCTAGGCTTTGCTTTACCTAAGCTATTGCTTAGCAAACACTTCATCTTAGCTTACGTGTGAGATACTTGTATTTGTAACATATGTACATGATTAATAGTTAAATTCTAACTTAACATTAACGCCAGTTTCTGCGCAATATCTCATGGTTACCAAATGTATTGCGCCGTCGTCCGACTTCAAATACTACGACATCGTTCAACACAAATTTCTCAATACCACGTCTTTGCAATCGCAAAAAATATAATTTATTTTCATCTAGAAGTAATTTACTAATCTCTGAATATAATACTAACTACTTTATATGTGGGTTTACACCATATTATGTTTTCATCTTTCTCGCCTTTTAATCAATTGTCATTTCAGTATTTCTTCATTCTACTGCCTCAGTGGCTCAGTGGTATCACGTATTACGTATACGGTACGGCTGTAACGCTGGGGTCCCGGGTTCGAATCCCGGGGTTAAAAAAATGATATTGGGTTTTTTCAACTTGATATCAGCCCGGAGTTTGGAATTTGTGCCCGATATGGCGATAGGCTCGCCCCCTTGTCACAGAAAAACATACAGCGAAAAATGGATACAAAAGGTCCACCTCTGCGGGGAATACAGGCGTTCGTGTGTTCTATTTTTCCTTTCTTTTTTATCATGCAATCCATCCATTCTCAGAATGATATGTATAAATGAAAACTTTAGCATGAGTTCATTCATAGTTTGCTGTAGTCTATCTGTGTCGTGACATAATGACGACTTACTTAGAAGCCGTTCGACTTGTTGGAGGAACCTGAAGACGCGACGCCGGCACAGTGACCGCGATGTTGAGCTTGTGCAACGATCTGAGGTATTGATGTGTCGGTTTACTATAACATGGAAGTAACTTATGTGTAATTAGCTAAATTTGAAATCAGCTAAATAATAAATTAGATAAAATAAGTGTTATTCTTGTCACAAATAAAAATAGATAAAAAAAAATTAAAATAAACAAACAAATTGGTTCCAAACAAAGAAAAAGAGGGGCACCTAGTAAATGTACAATTTTGACAATTTGACTATGGAATTTTGTAAATAAAATTACATTTCACTAACATGTACAGAAATGCTTTTGCTCTTAAAGTTATGTATTAATCATTTTTAATAGTCGTAAACTTTAGGCCGCTTAACTCAAAAAAGTTTAGCTACATTATCTATTTATGTTATAGATTTAAAACATTTTTTCTTTTTTCATAATAAAACCATGCAACTACTAAATCGATTTTATTTATTTTTTCACCAATAGGAACGTAGAATAGTTTTATTTTTATGTGTCATTTAAAATATTAAATGTTATAAATTATGACCGTTTTCGTTTTTTTTATTCCAATTAGCTTAATAAAACGTGATCAGATTTTTATTTTATGTGAGAACCCCGTTACCTCATATAGGCGTTAAATATTATCTGTGGCGTTAAGTTTTATATCGAGTGGCTTCAATACGAGCCATCCATTAATTTAATGGCTCATTCAGACGACGAGGCTTGCGTAAATTTGCCGAGCTCTCCTCGAGTCGGTGTGGAGCGGGTTTTATGACGTTACGTAAAATGTACAGTGCCGTAACTTTCATTGATCGCGGCGCTGACTTTTTGACGTCATTAAATACGTGCTGCTTCACGCCGGTGATTTCAAAACTGGGTCGACATATTAAAGAGCAAAAAATATTATTTAAACGGCCCATATCATTGAGTTGTCAGAATCAGAAAAACAAAAATTGTTTCGCTCGTAACACAGTGGTAAAATTTATTTATTCTAGGATTCGAATTGCATTGTTTCTTAATATATTTTATTTATCCTGTATTCTGAATCAGTACCAAGATAATAAAAGCTTTCTTTTCAGCTCTAAATTTCAATATAACATTGTCCACTTATTTGAAATGGTACAGTCAGAACAAAAACGATCTCTCGGGTGCCATCTTATCCACTACAACAATTCGAGTTACGCTCTCACAGAGATTCGCAGACGGCGGCGATAACTTCAAATTGTATCTTATAAAGGTCAATGCGGAGTAAAATTACTTGCCTTGCACTGTAAGGTTTAAAACAACACAAGGCTTGACATCTTTGTTTTTGAAGCGACAGCGCTTGTGTATTTTAACGTATACAAACTAATTTTAGATAAAAAAGTACAAATATTATTATTATTAAATTTACTATTAGAAAAAGGATCACATAAAAATTAAACATTCTTTGGCCGAGATACATAGACATTACTAAGCAACAGCTTAGCCAAAGTAAGTCCTTATCGTCGTTTCAACTATAACATTTAAATAAAAATCATTTATCTTCATTAATTTGACTATAGCAGTTTTTATTTATGTTTATTTTAGAACGTCGCTAAGCATTTACTTTGGCTAAGCCATCGCTTAGTGATGTCTATTTCATGTATTACGATAGGTAAATAAAATAACTTTTAATAATTTGATATTTTATTAAATTTACTAATAAAGTGAAATAGTTTTATTAATTAGCGCAGATAACATGCAACTGGCAGAGGAACATTCATTCATAACATTTTATATGTTTCCAGATTAGAAGTTGAAGCCGGTTTCGAAGTCGATCCAGCGTTTGTACGCGCCAACGCTCGCGAACACTGTCAGATAAGAGCATAGATTAAAAATCATAGGAAACAAAATTAAAAAGGACTCTGATAAATACCTTAGTGGCATAATATTATTTGATAAAATGTAGTTAATTTAAAAAAAATATTACGTACACTTCTATGGTTTTTGTTATTTTTTTTTGTTTTTCGAAGTCTAATGATAAAAATGAACGCTCTAGTGAGTGTATGGAGTGGCTATAGAATGATAAGTATAGAAAGATTAATAAATAAAGGTAAACTTACAAGCGTTGGAACCGTTCTCAGCCTGGCGGACCAGGACTCCGATCTGCTTGCCGTTGCTCACCAGGGGAGCGCCAATGTCGAACTGTAAATAAATAATTAAGTAACATTAATTATGTATAATACCAGAGACAAAAAATGTCACACAATCATAGACTCAAAGTGAAAAATGAACAAATATCTAATTTCTTCTATACACCTTATGCTCTATGCTTATTTATCTAAAGAAAACCCTCACGCCTCTATTCCTCGAAGGGGTATGCTGAGATGCGACTGGTGCATCGGTATGTCGCTGCATGTTTTTGCGTCCCATGACGTGATAGGTGGCGAGCCTATCGCCACTTATCTTAAAACCTGTCTTTAATACACCACTTCGTATAATTTCAAATTTCTTTCACCTGACGAGATTTTCCTCCGCAGCCACATAATACTGGATTGTTTGCAGTATATTGGTAAAGTTTATTTATAAAAAAAAAGGTGATTTAAAACTAACCTGTGAAGCCTGGCCCTCCTCACTGGTGCCCTCGAACACATCATTGTCCTGAGCTGACAGCTGGAACTCGTAGCAGTTCAGGGTCTCGCCAGGGGCTGCAATGAAATCATTCAAAATAAGCTGAAGCTTGTTTTGTGGTATGCTAGTCGAATGGGAATCGAACCCACGACCATGTTGTGTATGTCTCGAAGACCTTTGATCGTTGGGCCATTGTTAAAATTAATTAAATGAAAATGTGATATAACTTATGACAAATACATACTGCCGTCTTCTTGAGCGCCGTAGCCGCAGAGTGTGCCGGTCTCAGGGAGCTCATCATCGGCCTCGGCCAGCTCCACGGGGCTGATGGTTTCTGGAATAAAATAAAGCCACTCACAATTATTAGATATTACAATCGCACATTTAACATGTATTTAAGACTTCCTTAAAATTATACATTTTATGGAAGTTAAAAACCTGATACGTAAAAAAATATGCGCTCACAATCATAGCGCAAAGGGGTAGGCAGAGATGGACTTCCATATGGCACAATTCTAGTACACTAGACGTATGAAATAAGAAGAAGCGTGAGAGGAGACAAGGTTGTGACACAATAAAGTTGTGTAATTTGTCGTCACGAGCAAACATGTCTACAGTATTTTGAACATTCTCACCGGTAGATTCTATGAAGCGCAAGCTGTCGATCAATCCCATCCTGTTGTTGAAGCGCGAGGAGGAGGTCTCCGTCACCAGCTCAGGGTTGACCACATTGGTGGCGCCATACCGGATCCAAGCGAAGCGAAGACTGAAGAAGAAGAAATGATAAAAACATTTAAGACAAAGTTACATATACACGCAAGGCTAGGTTCTCTGTGTGTCTCATCAGAAGCAAATAAATCCCTTCACAAGAAAAGTAAATAAAATACCTCTACTTCACGCCAGTCTTCCGTGAGGTGGGACTTCTATTGCCACTGAAGAACTCCTCTTTATTATTAAAATAAAGTTAGAAGCAAGAAGTTAGCACGCAAAGGTATAATAGAATAGAAAAGGGATTTGTATTTGAGGAGGGAGAGGATGGATAAAGGAAATATTCATTATTCTGTACCCTCCTCTTTCGATTAAACTTTTAAACTGTTACTTAGTAACTTATTGCAGGTGTCTATGAGGGCGGTCATTTATTATCACGTGAACTACTTGTTTGTTTTTTACAATGTTGAGCAGACACCAGTGTGGTGGCAATACTCAAGCGTATCAGACTGGCACACTTACTTCTGCACGCAGGTACCAGAGGTGAGTATCCAACGGTTGGTGACCAGGGATCCGACGCAAGTGTTGAGAAGACCGGCGCCTTGCGTGGTCGCGATACGGAGGTGCACCACCCATGGGTTCTCCGCCGTCGACACAGCGGTGATGGGAGCTAAGGAAGGGGGGGAAATATTGTGTAATATTACTTAATTTTCGGTAAAACAATATGCCGGATCACCTATAGCTTGGCGGAGTGCGCTAGTATGCAAATTAAAAAAGAAATGTACCTCACGCCTGTGTTCCCGAAGAAGTAGACAGAGTTGCAACTAGTGCACCCACAAATTTAAATATAGACAAAAACAAAGCGAAAATAAAGAATTCATAGAGTAGAATAATTTTCTATATTTATGTCTCATTGAAAAGGATAAAAATTAAAAATGTTTAAAGAAAATTTAAAAAAGTTAAGACAAGATCATAAATTTAAGTTGCAGTAAGTTGAAGTAGACGAGTCTAAGTGAACGGTAACCAACACTCACCGTCCAAGCCGGTGCTGCGGCCCTGCGAACAAATAAAACGATTTTTATAAAACTTCCACTAAACATAATATGAATAAACGCATATAATGTTTAAAAGTTAAAAAGTTGTAGTTTTTTTTTTCATAAAGATAAATAAAATACACCATCCAAGAAACCTTTCCAGGCACATTTGAAAGCTTCGAGTTTTACAATGTGTGGACAATAACATGAAACTCGTATGGAATGCATCCCCTGCTCACTTACGTCCCGTCTCCCCGCGTCCTCGTTTCTACAGTAAGCGCCAAAGCCTTATTAGATTATTTAACGACGTGAACATTTTGTGAACTGTACTTGCCTTTGTGACGTCATCACACTCGCCTCATGTTCTACCTTAACCAACCTGCTCAAGGCAAGAATATAGTGAATGTAATCGAACTACACAACTAAATCACAATGTTTTTTATCAGTAAGTAGGTGTTTAAAGTTTTTCTATTTATGAATGCTAAATAATAATCACGTTTATGAATTTTAATTTGTGATTAGATAAATATCTCCGCTATTTTAACTTTATATTTGTTAATTAGTCCGATAAATCGCCTTATATCTCTAACACAACTTGTTACTTAAAAACAAAATGATTAGAACAATTAAAACGTCCATACATATTTTTGATATTATATAATTATGTAAATACTTTTACTAAAATGCTGTCTGTTCGTTGTTGGTAAACTTTATTCCAAATAGATCCGTTAGATAGCGCCACCGTCAAAGTTTCTTTGATGATTTAGAAGAATAAGAAATAAATATGTTATCTACATATAGGCGGTTTGTTCACATCACTAACAGATTAAATAAATGAATTTTCTACAGACACCATGGCATTTTTAATCTATTAAACTATTTTCCTCAAGTAAGAGCTAATCTTTAAAGATTGCAGTCAGCTCAGCGGTAAGATATGTTAATGTCATCCAGCGCCAAGCCAGCAAGTCAACCAGCGTTCACTGTTAAGATTTGGCCATCGTGAAAGATTACAGACTTAGCGCTTGAGTTATGCTTGATTTAATTAAATTTATCGCGTATTGTACACTTGGATAACATTCATTATATGAATTAGTCGTTCGTTTAACTTTATTAACTATATAATTTTTGGTTAACGTTAAATCTGCGAACGTTAGAAAAATGTCATCGATAATCTGTTACTAGTAGAACAACAGTAATCAACAGCACCTAACATGCCTGCTCGATCGGTAAGATACCATGACCACATAGAAGACACGTGTCATGTATTATGCCCGCGGCGTAATTCCAGTAAAGAAGGATAAAAAGGGAAGGTCGCACGGTAAAGGATTATTTTATAGGTAGCGGTCATTTAATATCAATGCTAAACTGCTCACTTGTTTGCCGCCTAATTCCATTAAAAATAAATAAATATTTCGTGTGTTACTAAGCCTAAAATCCATGTCTTGTCATGTGATAGCCACGTAAGAGAAGATAAAAAATAATCCTTAAAGTAATCACTTCAAGTTATCTGTTTAATCTGTCAAAATAATTGACATTTTTATTGACCAGACTGGGCATAGAATTTAAAAAATATATATATTTACTCTATTCCTATATATAATTGATTAATGTAATTTGTTAAGTTAAATGGTAATCTTTGTATATTTATACATTAAAATAATAGATTGGTATTAAAACAAGATGTTACCTGTTTGATTAATCAATTTTGAAATGATCTTTTTTACATTCGAGTGCCCAAATATTGGAAAAGGTTATGGATAAGGCTTTTAAATTCTATTGGTAGTTGACTAAACGAATTCTTTAACTTTATTAGTATAATTATGTCCTTGAATGACACACGTAATAGACACGTTGACTGATATGATTTGATAAGATGGCGTAAACACTAAATAGGAATACGCTAAGGAATTTTACTAATAAATTTAGATTAAGGATAGCTTTAAAAATTATTAGAGAAAAGTGAGTCGGACCCTCCAAGAATGGTACATCCGGTGCAATGATACAAACCTAGGTTCTTTGTACCTTTCTTTGACTTGATTGCCTAATTCCTAAGTACTACAAACTTAAGCCCTTTGCACACGGATACTTTTGCCACAACGGTATGTGTGCGGACTTGTTTCAAGATGTGTGTTCGTATTGTTCTCGTACTTAACGCATGTTACGAAACCATTTCGCTACGCCGCAGTGCGCGAAGGCCTAAATGATGCCGAAGCTATATCTAAATGGCTTAGCCAATTTTGACGGTGAAGGAACGTCGTCAGTTTATAAATTCACTAGGCACTTTACAACGTAACAACATGCGAACTAAAAGAGTTGTTCACAATTTGACAAATAAATTCTCGACAATTTATAAAATGTCCAAATTTAATATTCAGATTGGGAACTGATATTTTTTTCAGTTATTACATTAAAGTAAGATTAGACATGATAGTCAAATATATAAATAATTAAAATACTATTTAGAAAAATACATATAGATTTGAAATTATACGTTAAATTATTAGTTTATTTCAGTTCACAATTAACCGAGAGTTTATAATATGCCTAGTGAGATTATACATTAGTGATCACTATAAATGGATTCTTACCTGAACAGCGGCGACAAGAGCCAATAAAGCGAAAGCAAACTTCATGTTGGTCCGAGGTGTGGGCAAATAATAACTGTACAGACTAATTATTCTACACTAATCAATGTATATAATGATTTCATTATCAACGCGCAGGAAACTAAAGTGATAATATAACTTAATGTTATTTTTTAATCCGTTGATAAAACTGTAATTTAATAATGTATCGATCTCTTGTCGGAGTGTTTCTTATCAAGACTGATTTCTAAAATTGATTCCATTAATTGGGTTTTTTTTTTTCTAAGGATCTGATAGTATTTAATTATCCTGTTACATTTATTACATATGGTGTCCCTAAATTAAGTGCCTTTTTTATTCGGTAAGAGGGCAGACGAGCAGCGGTTAACCTAAAAAAGGATCACTGACGTCCATAGACATCTACAATACCAGAGAAACCGCAGATGCATGCAGGGATGCTAAAAATCCATGATCTAACGGAAGATCATGGATTTATATCAAAACATATTATTTTTGTGGAAGGAACTATAAAAAAATCATCCTCGCATATTTTTGTAACAGCCTGTATAAATACTACCATCCAATATACTTTTGTCTACATTTAGTTTTTTTATAAACTAGTTTAAGTCCTGACTTAGGCTCCTTTGATATAGGCGCTTAGATATCTAGAAAATATTTTTTTACTTCACTTAAGAGCGAGAAAACTCGATAATTACTATTCTAATTTTTGTGTGTTTTTACCTACCCACATTTTTGTCAAGTCTTCTCAAAATCACAATCCTAGATCTTCCACCAATAAGCCTTAACATGTACTAGAATGGTTTGTCAATATCAAACTCACGATGTTATTTTCAGTGTAGGTCCCACATTAATGTACGCTCACGCTAGTTCTTCCGAAGGGGTAGGCAGTTGAAACTCATGTACAATAATATAAATATATTTGTTACATCAACTTTGTTAGTTACAAATTATAGGCTAAGATTAGTGTGGTCGTAACGACAGTTTGTCGTTGTACCAACTGTATGTTACCTTACTTACGGCAAAATAAAGTTCTAATATTCAGGGAAGCAAAATGTGTGTCCAACCTAAGTCGAAATCCAGTCAAAACCCAAGTCCAAATTTCATTTTATTCTTCGTATCGTATCTTAAAATGATGGAACAAATCAAAGAGATAAAAAAATAATTATTTTTATAACTTAAATCAAGTCCCCTCCCCCTTCTTAGGACTCTGAGACCAGGATCTGCCAGGTTCCCCTTCTTTGGGTAAAGACCAGCTCTTAGAGCGGGCACGTGCCTTGGGCGTGGCCAGCTGCTTGTCGCGCTCGTCCGTATGCTTGGGCGTGTGACGGCTGGTCTTCGACCTGGACTTGGATTTCGTTCTGGAGCGGCGGCTGCGCGATCTGGACCGCTTACGTGATCTGGATCGACTGTGGGTAGACCTGCAATGGATTGGGTATGTCTTGAACTTCACAGCCTTCAAGTCTAAGATTTTTTATGTAAGTGAATAGGGACAAGTTTCAATCATTTTTTAAAATCTAGAATTACTTCCCAACCGAAACAATGATCACTCACTTGGATCTCCTGCTCCGGGAACTCGAGCGCCTGCTTCTACTTCTAGACCTTCTATTTCTGGATCTCCTGCTTCTAGATCTTCTACTTCTGGATCGCGAGCGGGTGTACGAACGGCGCCGGGACCGAGACCGGGACCGGGACCGGGACCGGGTGCGACTGTAGGACCGACGCCGGGAATGCGAGCGGTCGTTGTGGCTGCGGCTTTCTTGTTCAGTTAACTTCTTGAAATATCTAGAACGACATATAGCATCAAGTCCTATCAGGAGTACACTGGCTTGCTGTGCTGGCATAGGTAAGATAATAAACGTTGTACTATTGTATCGATAAACCTACACCTCCATCTGTTAGAAACTCGTGGGACTTATAACTAACTGTAGGCCCTCAAGATATCTATGGAAGCAGCATACTCCAATATTATGTATCTCATACGAAATTGTCTATTGAGAAGAGAGTGAACACTCCTTCCATTAAATGAGAGTGAATACAGTTCCCCTGGAGAGTAGACCACAATGGTGTACTCACTGATAATACTGTTGACTGGCGTCGGGCCCGTCGAAGTACGGCATGCGAGGCCTGCCGCCGCCCGCGCCCCGCCCGCGCCCGCCGCGCCCGCCCCGCGCCCGCCCGCCCCCGCCGCCGCCGTACCCCCGCACCGGGTAATACATCGACGCTGTAAAGTTCATTAACCTGACAAATACGCATTTTACAAGTTAAAACCGTTGATTCTTTATGGTGTCTTAACGCATTAATGTTATGTGGCTGTCACTCTCCGTCACCTGTCACTCTCTCTTCCGCTCCGCTGTTCGAACTGAAAGCACCATCACTGTGGTTACGATAAATCAACCGAAGCGAAGAAAAGAGTTACATCTGTAATGTAACAGTAATGTACAGGTAACTTGTCTTTTCGTTCGCATGTGTCGAAATAAATATCTATTCATCCTGAAGATTTTGCCTTTTGGCACATATAAATTCGAGTTTAAGGATACAAGGTAAAGTGTAAGTTTATTATTTTATTAAGGCTTTCATTTGAAACAAGATATTTATATAACAGGTTGTCAAATATCTCCCTTCCGCTTTTTTGCTCTTTATTCAATGCTTTATAAAAAGTGTTACAG
>JAABKM020000013.1:450369-511984 GCA_016277805.2 Papilio aristodemus | reverse complement strand
CTCTGTAGCGCTTTGTACATAGCCGCGAAATTCAAAAGACAAAAAGGCGGAAGGGAGATATTTGACAACCTTTTATATTCAGCTAATATTAATGCAAAAATTATTAATGCAACCAGGATACAAAAGCCTCTGAAGGAAATTCAAATCAGTTATAATATATTCACTGAGCTTCTGCTCATCATAGTGTGTCACTGTCATATTAATTAGTGTGTCATAAATAAAAGCGATACAATTACTTTGCGGGAAGGGATATCCGGGGGGCGGCGCGTAGGCGTACGGGTAGGGGAAGCCGTACGGGTACATCCCGGCCACTGCAAACAACATAAATATATTGAATTTACTTTGTCTGTTCTTTTTTTTACACAAAGCTGTAAAATGTATTCCATTCGATCCAAGAAATATGTCATTTATTCTACACAACTCTTATTTTGAGGTTATATAAAATTACAACTTACCGGGTGGTTTGTATTCAAACTCCCTCTCCGGTGTTGGAGGCTTTTCCTTCTTTATCTTCTTCTTAGTCCTCTCGTCGTCGGAAGATAATGAACTGATGGAAGAAACTTGTCTCGGCTTCTTTGTCTCTAAAGCTGATCGTATAACTATGCGCCCTGTGGATAAATCAAGTTGACATTTTATTATTTAATCTTTATTTTTTATTAGAAAACTAGTAACAATGTGTCCTGTATAATATACAGGGGATTTTTAAATTACACTAATAGGAAAAGTACCCCAAAATATTAGAGATAACCATCTTCTTTATGTATTTAGTACATTCATTTTTGGTCTTTTCATGCAAGACATTGGCTTCTGCTACTAAACCTTACCATCGAGAGCTTGTTTCACCAGTTCCCTCAGGTTCTCCATCTGTTGTTCCTGGTGCCGCTTGAACCTCTCCACCACGCGGCTCCGCGTCGACCTCTCCTCTCCATAGTACCTCTCGTGTGTAACACTCCGCTGCAGTTCTGGTCGTAGCTGAAATATTGAATACAAATTAACATTGTTATATGTATTTAATGTAACAAATACACAACACATCTGCTAAAAGTAAAACTGATTGCAGATCTACTCACGAAAAAAAAAGTATTTACTAGTGTTTCTACTTTTTATGCTAAATATAGTTCAAATACAAATTGTTAACTTTGAGAGTTTACAATCTTACTTGGTATATTACGAACTCTCAGAAATTTGTAAACAGAACAAATAATTTACAATTTGACATTCAGAAGATAATATCATATAGGGTTTTGATTTCAGCATTTAGTTTTATAAGTTATTGCTATTTCTAAAAAAAATCACCTCAATTCTTTTAAACAATTCCTCAATTAGCCGTATAGCTTGCAGCCTCTTCTGTGCATGTAAGAGTTTCTTCTGCTCCTCTGCCACCTTTTTATTAATATCCACCTTGTCCTTCTCTATAAGTTTAGCAAGTCTTTTCTTTTTTCTTCTTTCTTCTCTTTCCCTCATCTTGGCCAATTTTTCTCTTTCGGTCCTCTCAAGCTTTTGCCTGTAATATTGTTTAAGTTTTATATAATCTGCGCCTGATATGGTGTTGGGTCTCCACCTATAACATCATGGGATGGAAAAACATACAGCTAAATGTTGCTCTAATGCAGTTATTCTAATTGCATCTCTGCCAACCCCTTTGAGGAATACAAAATATATACCCATGAATAACATACTCCACCAGTTAGTTTGGCAATATGATCTGCAGTAAAAACAGTTACCTTTCTTTTGCTTCCCTTTTGGCTATTTTATCTTTCTCCATTTTCTCTTCTTCTTCTTTAGCCTTCTGTCGAGCAATCAATCTCTCTCTGACAATCGCTCTCCGTTTGACAGCAGCATCTGTCATATGTTTAGTTCTGTCAAAGTCAACTTTAATGGTACACCATTCGGATATATCATCTGTCTTTCGTACTAGTTTCCGGCCTCTCAATGCGTCCATACAACGTACAAAGCCCACATACTCGCTGAACTGCAAGTAGCCTTCAAAATAGATTAGTGATTCTATAGCAGGAATTGTAATTCCCCTCATAGCTTCTTTCATCTGCATTCGAAATGGATCCGAAACTGGAACATCCACTTGCCTTATCGCACCAAACTTTTCAAACACCTTTTTAAAGATACTTTCAGTTGGCACTGCATCATTGTATGCATTTCGTTCAGGAATAAACCAACTGATTGGTAAATTTGATATATGAATAGTATCGGGCCGCTCCCCTGGCTTCATCTCATCCATATCAGTCGCGTCTCGAAAAAAAGAATCCCATGTATGTCGACTTGGAAAATCTGACTTCGCTTCGGACACTTTCACTTTCAACTGTTCCGGGTAATCATTTAACTGAATGATGCGGTTCTCCAGCTGAGCCAGCACCTTGTGGAGCTTTTCACAACTCTCCAACTCAGCGTCGAACCTTATCATTTCCGAACTATGCTTTGTCACTTTCAACAACGAAAACGCTTCAGGTAAGATCATTTTCCGTATTTTCTCCATTAATTCCCAATTCGATATCGACTTGCCGTATACCTTGTGAGAAGGAAGCTGAACAGAAATATAAAGCTTTGCGAAAGATTTAAGATACAAACGCTGTGGTAGATACAGAACCACAGCGTCTGAGGCGTCCCTACATACTTGGATACTCATTTTAGAAAAATTAAATGTTAATTTAATCTACACATCGTGAAAACTAAAGGAAATTAAACCTAAAACTAAAGCTAACATTAATAAATAAGAAAATAATGCTAAATTACAATAAATGCAAGACAAATACTCAACGATAACAAAAGAATTAATTAATATATTTTAATGACCAAAACATGTTGCAGCAACACCGTTCATTTTAGATGTATGTGTATATTTAAGAGCAAATTATTTGAAGAGATTTATCTAATTTCGCATTCACAGATCCTAAAATCCACAAAATATTAATTTTCTTTGCAAGATGTCAGAACAGAATTGAAAACGAGAATGTCAATGACATTTTGACATAAACATTTCACAGATATAAGAAAGTGATCAATACTTTTGCGGAAAACTATAATTCTATTTTCTTTTAGTTATTTATATTCCTTGAAAAGACTTTAATTTTAGATTTTTATCAGAGCAAAAAACTTATAAATGAAAATAGCTATGCAGAGAAAAATTCCTAAGCTTGGGTAATAAATTGTGAATAATTTCACGTGACATGTTGGGACCATGTTTTGGTGTTTCCGGTTAGTTTTTAAAAAATATTTTTTAAGGTGTTTTTTTTATTAGTATAGTATAAACGCGTGCTTGACTACGATCGCACCCGATATCAGGTGGTGATGCGGTCCAAAGGTGATACGCGCTAGTTTTCTAAGAAGCTGTTCACCCTCCTCTTGAAGGAACCCACGTCTCATATTTTTGAAATATATTTGAGAAATTTGAAAAACTTGCCTCGGTGGCTCAGTGGTATCACGTATTACGTATACGGTACGGCCGCAACGCTGAGGTCCCGGGTTCGAATCCCGAGTCGAGAAGAATGTTGGGCTTTTCAACTTGATGACCCCGGAGTTTGGAATTTGTGCCCAATATGGCGATAGGCGCTCAGTAATATATAATCATATACTACTGAATGCTGCATTACTTAAACATTCTTAAATTTCAGCAAACGAAATTAATAGAATCATTTTCAAAAGTAGCTTCTAAGATCTATAAATTAATATTCTATAACGGTTAGCAATAACCACTACTTGAAGTAAATTTAATACGAGAATTCAAAATAAATAAAAGTCAGTAATGTAAAGAATCTTTTTTTTATTTCGTTTAACAGAACTCCACAAGACAGTTCTGGTAATCACTCAATGTACAATTCACAAATCATTTACATCATGCTGGAACTTATAACTATGTCATAAATAATTTAGCATAGAATTTTACATGGCTGTTATATGCAAGATTAATTTATATAATCTTCAGAGTTGAAAATTAAAGACTATATTTAAAAAAAAATATTTACATAAAACTAGCAGAGATTTATTTTGTCATGAACCACAATCAAAAATGTTTTAAGGGATCAATGGTTACTAAAGGTACATTGAAAATGCAAATCTTTAGTTTACATGCAACCATTTATGAAGCGAAATGAAATATTAATCTACCATTTAACGACTTATTTAAAATACCAATATGAAAAATTGGTGTACTTCAACTTAAAAATAATTTTACAAATTTATTTTTCACTGGTTACAAGAAATTCAACATGAAATACTAAAATAAAAAAAATAAAACAGCAATGGCCTTGTGCGTTGAAACTAATTTCTTTTTAAAAAAAGCCTCATTAATTTAAAATTACATATAAATTTAACATAAAATTTCAGGCAAATGTTAAATTACACTTTTTATTCTTTTTCATAAATTAACCTAACAATATAACCTTGGCGATATTTTGTAAAATACTTCAGGCCAATATTTTAATATATTTTTTTTTGTTTTTATCATATTATATTCACAATAACGCAATAAAAATCTGTATTTATATAAATACGGTAGAAAAACCTTACAGGTTCTACTTCTTTTAAGAAACCTCTCTGGGAATAGATTTAGCAATCTCGAGAATATATGGATGTGTTCTTTTCCTTCAAAGAAGGTAAAAAAAAGACCCTTTGCATTGTATGAAATTGCATTCCCTTTTCAAATTGAGAGTCCATTTTAGTGTAAAATGTTGTTTTACATGCAGTTCCAAATATTAAACGTAAACAATTTTATATACAGAGTATAAATTTAAAAAATTATTTACGCTACACAGAAAATTAAAATGCGTCCAAGGAGGCAATCGTATTTACATATCTGCAACTTTTTTTAGGTTATTGTTCTATAAAATAATTAGAAATAAAATTCTCAGTCTTCTATTAAATAGTTATCGTAGATCGTTACAGTCTAGATCTATAGATTTACATTCATACATGCAATTTGTACAAATATTGAAAAAATTGACAAAACTATACCTCTTACATTGCCTATATTTACAACACTGAATGTTGAACTCCAACCACCACTGTTACAGGTCCGACACTGAAATGTCTTACTTGATATAGTCTTAACAAATATAAAGACATAATTTAAAATAAATTATAAATTATATAATTACATTTGCACTGATGGAGTATGTCTGAAATATAAAATGTGTTACCCACAAGTACACATGCACTGGAAATGACCTCAAGTATGCCAAGCTTTATGTATTACACATTGTCAGTTCCCTTCCTTAAGGACTAACTTATTACTTTATATTTTACAAGGAATTTTGCTAACTTCATATATTGTGACCATGTAGAAGAAGAATGACTCGTGACCGACGAGCATGTATGCGCCGATGTTTAGAAGCTGAGAGAATGTTTATAATCTCTGCCTACCCCTCAGGGTTACGGGTGTGAGAGCGCATATTTATTTCACGTCTGATACAGATTTTAATTCTGGTATCGTGTAGGGCAAGGTCTTTTAGCGGTGTTTATGTATAATTGAATTCGTCCATAGACAATTTCTAGTGACACAATTTTCTCAAAGACGGCAGATTGCCATAACATATGTTTCCAGATTTGAATATTTAAAAGGTTTGTTAAGTGTCTTTACGACGTCCATCGGATCTACATTTTGAATACATTCAATTGCAAGAATTGTCAGCTTCCGCAGTTTTCTGGTTTCACAAAGCCAGCTGTCAGAATTATACTTTTTCATTACTTCACGCTTTGCTTTTGATAACTGTTATTTGTTATATTAATTAGTCTGGATATTCTTAGCAATTCTAGATATATTATTAAACTAGGTCCATTTCATATCAATCATTGTTTTTATAGCAGATGGATGCAAATGATCATGCGGCTCGCCAAATATTATGTGACTTGGGATACCAATAACAATCCAAAGCTTGCAAGAGTTATTGATGCATTACCCATATTTATGAAAAGTCAGTATTTTCTTATAGTCTGCACGTCACTCATCAGACATAAATAGATAAATAGATGTACCGTGTGGTGTTTAGTGGGTCATCTTCAAGCAGCTGATAGGGTCATTTTGGTGTTGTATAGTGTAGTGGGTGTGGTGTTCAGTTGGCGCGCGCGCGCTTGGCGTGCGGCGGGTGCGCGTGCGCAGGGCGCGGCGGCTGCTGCTGCGCGTGCTCCTCTACCGTCATGCTGGAGCGCAACATGTACTTGATCTGCAACATGTGCTGCATCACGTCACGGATCTGCACCAGCGCCAGACCGTTCTCGCCGGCGGCGGCCGATTTGCATTTACCCGAATTCCGCAACACTTGCAGTTGGGTACTGGAAAGACAAGAACACAAATTAAGTCTGTAAGATTGCAAATAAGTAAGAAGTAAAGAGACAGTCAACTTGTTGCAGTACGGGGGTGTGTAACGTACGAGTTGGGCTTGTAGAGCGTGAGGCCGAGCGCCTCGAGCATGGAGCGGCAGTTGCCGAGCGGCACGCGCGGGAAGAAGTGGCTCGCGAGGTCGGGCAGCGTCATCAGTAGCTCCGTGTACTGGTAGGGCTTCGCATTGATGCACGGCACCATCGTATTCTCCACCAGTGCTTTTTGTACCTGCAACAACATTCATCCTTTATTAATAAATGATACATACAATATTTTAACTTTACTTTTTTTTAGCAAAGAAAAAACGAATAATTTTAAACAAATGTGTTCTACACTTTGGTGGACGAACACTTGACCTCAAGTGCAAACTCGTGGTGTCGTGTCTTATACTATGAAAAAAGGAAATAAGTTATTACCTTATACGGCGTATGGTTGCCACTTATATTGATGTCTTGTATAGGGGTAAGCCTTTTCCGAGGCTCCACGGACAGAGAGGTTGAGTGGCCATTCATTGTCCCAGTAACTTGAGGCGGCACACTGCAACACAACATTCAATATGTTATTTACAACTCACAAATGTTCAACATTTAACATGTGTACAATGAACGCATGATGAAAAATTATCAATTTAGACTACTCGTGCACAATAACATGAAACCTGTCTAATGATGGACTTACCAAAATAAATATAATTTGTTGCACTAAATTGTGTTCTTATGAACGCATTACAAGAGACTACTTTATTTGGAATGAACAGAAGGCGTGGTCCGTACCCGATCGAGCTAACCACAGATTTAGTAATGGATTTTACCAAACGAAAGAGCAGTGTGACAAACATTGAGTGAGGTATGTTTTAATGGTTTAAGCATTTTGAAAGAATTAATGGAAGGCGACAAAGTTATGGTAAAGTGCGTTGCAACTCAGCATGTCACGACTACATGAACGACAACACGAAATTATTGTTATTGAATAAACATAAGAGCAGCCTGTATATTCTAGAAGAGTACCAACTAGCGATATTTACAATTTTACGGTGACATTGATATTTCATTACAAAAAAAAAACAATAAATAAGCTTCAATTACTTTATGATCAAAAACTTTGTGTGTAAAATTCTAAAAATAAAATATTTTGTGATTATAGCGTTTTTTCGTTTATCATAAAAATTCGTCAAATAAAACAAGTGTAAACCGGATTTCATCACTGTTTGATCAGATAACATTCGACCGGAACACTGTGCGGATTATCGAGGGATGGTATTTGTTACTAAATCTAATCAATGGTTCAAAGATAAGATAAACATTTTAAGATAAAAACTAGTTCTTTAATAAAAATAAAAGTGACGAAATTTATACAACCAATTTTCTTTTTGTTACGATACAAGTCGCAGCCCTGTTTTAATTCAACGTTCACTCCCTCTAATTTACTCGTTTCTACAACTGAGGCTGTACAGTTGACCTCATCTCCAATCCCGACACTTTCTCTTAAATATACCTACCACCGTACATAGTAAAATACAACTTTTTAGTATGTACTATAAAATACACTATAAAAATCATCTTATCATATATGGATATATTGAAGTTTAAAAAATGCTGTCTTTATACTGTAAGTCTATGTATGTTTTTCCTTCAATAAATAAGGATATCATTCAAATGACAAGAAATAAAAAAGGCAATAGACTAATGAATTGGCATACGAGTGAATATGTGAATGGTGTTAACACTACACAGCTGCTCATACGCTAGGAGGCTCACTAATGATAAAAATATAAGAAGAAGCATGCTCACTTCATGGTGGTGGTGTTCGCAGAGCTCCTCACCAGAGGTGGGGGCGGCTGCGCCATCGCCATTGTTATTGAACTGTTCGGAAACTGCAACCAACGATAAACATACATGTTTCACAGCCAACAAGCCGACCACAAACTAATTACAAATATATCACTACAAGCACGTGGCCCCTCCCCACTCCGTCTACTCCCCCGGAGTCCCAACAGGGGCAAAACAAGAACACCCTCATACAAATCAGTAATATAAAGGTATTTTCTTCCATAGTCTTATGAAAATTATTTTATTGCGATAATAATGGAAGCTGAAAGTAAACAGAGTTTACACTTCAGCTTATACGCTATATTTCGTGATTTCCAAAATATTTTCGGAAACCAACTGTTTCATTTCATTTTATCTCACAATTTCCCCAAAATTATATTTCCGAACAAAATATGTACAGTGTAATTGTTGTCCTGTATAGTAACAGATGTTTGTTAGTTTACAAATTGTTTATTTTAAAAGGTCGTACGGTACGGTAGGTAGAATCTCTGGGAAGTCGCACAGAACTACCACATGCAAGTAGTTTTATAAAAGATTGTGGCTGCATGTAAAAAAGCTTAAAATAACATAAATTCCCTTAGATGTGGGGTAAGAGTAGCAAAGTCCTGGATTCGTTTCCAAAACTACACAAAATATATGTCAAACTTTGCATCAGTGAGGGTGTGAAAATAGTTTATTATTTTTTAATTACTCATCTATTGGATTGTCGTTGTCGAAATTAAATGTTTTCGTAAAATTTTCATACATCTTGTAAAATGGACAGAATTCCCGGGTTGAAAATTTAGTGGGAATAGTCTTCATTAATATTTATGCAGTATCAGTTAGTAGTCAGTAGTCAGTAGATGGAAACTTAACAGATAATACAAGCATTTGTTTCTTAATAAGCGTTCCTTATGTTTCCACACTAATAAGTCATTTCAATGATTCATTGAACATTATTTGTTTTGTAATGGCCCATGGAAATTGCGGTTAATACGAGCGACGTCCGATGATAAACCCTGAGGAGACTATTTCAATTTTTCCCAATAATTTTGCCATATTTTTAAAATTAAAAAAAAAACCAGTTAATTGTAGCTTTGTGAAATGTTAATTTATATTTTCTATTCACAAAAATGGTTTATAAAGACTTAGAATATGTTTAAACAATAGCCTATCTCTAACACAGTGGTTTTATTAAGTGTCAACCTTAAAGTAATGCATAAAATATTTTCGAACTTTACTTTAATTTAAATCATATTTATTTTTCCTCTACTTGCCAAAATATTATTTATTTCATGGTATGTTAAGAAAAAATTAATATTAGGATACAGAACGAAATAAAATCCAGATAAAAATTACATTTATGGCAAATAAAATAAATAAATTGTGTTTTATATTTCTAACGGCTGCAATGGATGTCCGAAATTGAATTAGTTGGATGTATTCGCGATTTAATTTTAAAATGCATTAAATGTCATTTACAATAACTAACGACTAAATTATATCAACACGTCGGAGCTCGGGGAAGGACCACGCCTTGGACGATTTTTTTTTACGCCATGTACATTAATACAAACCGAAATTATTTACTTAGGATTTATAAAAATCATTGTGGAATCAGAAGCCAATTGCATCTACTGGATTTGATGATAACAAATCAATTTCATTCCCACTTCCACGCAGTACTCTGACAGGCTTGTAAACCATAAGTATAAGGACATTGATTGATATACCAGTCTGTGGTTGTATCATATGTGACTGACCTGTACGTTGCGCTGATGCTGCGAGCGGTGCTGGGGCATGCTGGCCGCCAAGTTGTACCGCGCCGCTTGCGCCGCCTGCGCTTGCGCGGCAACCTGCGCCTGCAACGACACGAGCCATCAAACATCTATACTGCAGCTAAATAACAACCTTGAACTTGTATCCTTTAATAGCTGCACCGCTAGAAGCGTATTTATGGCGCGTATCAGTGGCTACATTTTATGCTATTGACTTTAGTATATATTTTTGAATCGGAAGGGGCATACATGTTTCTGCAGCGTTGTCACTGTATACATATTTACGCTTTTGAATGCATTGATAATCTTAGTATTACCAAAAGTATGGATATGTCCATGTATATAGTTGTCAATTCGTACCTGCGCCAGTCGCAGCACCTGCTGTGTCTGAACCTGTGTGAGTGCGGCGGGCAGGTTCCAGCTGGCGATCGCCTGCACGGCGGCGGCAGTAAGGCCGCCGTGCGGCAGCTGCAACGCGGAGTTCGCAGGCGAATGTCGCGCGGCCGGCCTCCGTCCCCGCGCCCCGCCCAGCGCCGCGGTGGCGTGCGCGCTCGCGCTTGAAACCGGCGGCGGCGCGGGCGGCGCGCGCGTCCATTGCCCACCACCAGACGCTGACCCTGTGGATCACGTGGATATATTAGCATTAAAATATATTAAATTTTAATAGATAGGGTTACTCAGTAGACATCTTACAATATGTACATAGTATCTATTGGTTGGACCTTATTTATCAATTATCAACCGCCTTTTGTAAGGGCCTATTCCTTGTAATTAAAGGGTAATTAATCTTGCTGATAACTTCTTCTCCCATATATTTCGTATAAAACTACTTTTATATGGGAATTATCAATACGATATAAACAGTACAAATGCTGTAGATTTTTGTCATATAACTCACAATTATAGCTTTTTACCTACGTTATTATAAGCATTGTTTTACCAAATGACGTGCTAGGCATTGTCTTTTGCGAGGATTTCTACAACATAACATTTGTTTAGATAATATGACGTAATGAAACCCGTGATATCCTGTCCTGCGACACTGACACACCATATTATCGAATGAGCAAAACGGATTTAATTTCAAACAACTTTCCAAACCAACAATCTATCGAATAATTAGGAATCTATCCACAACTACGACTTGATAACCAAGAAGTTCTAAAAAGCTCAGACAACATGTATTTCTGTCTGTCACTAAAAGCTTATACCGTGCATATATTTATCAATAAAAACGAAATAGAATTCAACAGTAAAAAAGGCACAGTATCTTAAGCTATCTATGAATAGTCATGCAAATTATTTTTATCATGTCAAGGCTCCCCCGCTGAAGGTTTCGCGTCCGTTTCGAATCTACGTCTCGCAGTCATGGCTATGAAAACAAGGCAAGCAAGTATTATGTGAGACATACTACTTTAAAAATATACTGTCGTATGTCACAACCAAAATTGAGGAAACAATTACTCCTTACTTATTGGTATTCGTAACTAGGTGGTGTGTAACCTTTGACTTAATGTTTGGAAGTGAGTAAAAGTCAAATCTAAATTATTTTTCTTGAATTGTCTGCGTTTGTTCACCGTCAATTCATGGATAACATGTTTTCTGTAATTAATTTCGTATTTTGTAATATCATGTTTAATGAGCAGAGGAAAACATTTTGTATGATTTTAATATTTTTATACTACTCTGTTTTAATTTTTTAAAACAAGAAACGGACAATTATTTATTACATTTTGTTTATATACAATACCGCCAAATGTTTGAGATCACTGTCAGTTTAAGTCACAACTTGTTTGAATTAACCTATTTAATTAAGTTTAATAACTACACCATTTTAAAGTTAACAAGAAGTGTATCCAGATATAAAAAGTAGTCCAAAGTGTAGTTCACATAAACTTCCCATGTTAGTCTAATTACTCTAAGGATCAGCAACAACCACACCAAATATGGCTAAAAAAATACCTATATATAAAATTTAAATATTATTTTCGTAAAACTAGCCCCATATTTTGTTCTAACCTCTATAAACATTTTCAACTGTATCCAAACGGCATCCAAAATGACTTCTAGCACCATGGCCTAGTAATTTACTTATTAAAACACTTGTACTATTTTCCACAACAGAGCTTGCATTATGACTAAGATTTCCTCTTATCCTCAAATATTTTCCTCTTACAGTTTTATTCGGACATTTGGTAAACCTATTATAAATTATAAGCAGTTAATAAATATACTATGATTATTATTCATTAAGATTATGTTATAAAATAAAAATCATTGTGATTTTTTCATTTTCCAATTAGGTTTATATTTATTTATTTTTTTATATAAAAGAAGGTGGCAAAGATGAGGTACACTTAATGTCAAATGACCACTACCCATAGATATCTGCAACAAGCACATAAGGTAACCCATTAGGTTACCTACCCCTAAAGGAAGGGAAAACCAGATAATTATTTCCTTTTTCCATCCATTCCATCCTCAGTTATCTTCTACCTCTAGTTATACCATTATTTCCTTATTAGAAAATGGGTATTACTTAAAGGATTTGTATAAAATGTTCACTTATAAAAAAGCATTGCTTCCAAGTGGTATTAGGTGTATTTTACAAACAGTTCACTTTCATTTGTGTCTGATGTGAAGATAGGCTTGCCCCCTATTACATTATGGGATGGAAAAACATATGGCGAAATGTGGGTCCACTACTTGCACCCCTGCCTAACCCTTCGGAGAACACAGGCGTGAAATATGTTTTTTTTTCACTTTCATTATATATTTACCATTGCACCCAGGCAGAACATTTGCCTACATGTTTTTATTCTAGCTAATGTATTTTTGATTATTCATAAAAAATCTATACTCTAACTTGAAATTTAAATCTAAACTATTCTTATACAGAATCAAACATTAATTTTTTTTTATTCAAATCAGATTTAAGAAGTCACATAATTGTACATGAAAAAATAGGTATATAAAGATATGCTAAACTTTTCTATTAAGTTTAAAATTCAAAATTGATATTAAAAAACAATGCTGAATTTTCCTCCTTAATAATGCAAAAATATTTCCAAAGATTATTTTCTTGTAGAATATGTTTGTTCATGTTTATTTCCTAGAGTGTATTTTTGAATGATAAAGCACAAACCATTTTTTTTTATTAAAACTTAGATTTTGATTTTCCAAGACAAGAAATGTCTTATGTCACTAATAAGTGACTTAGGTGGCTTCACCCGTATTGGTATCTAGGAGTATGAACTTTTTT
The DNA here is from genome assembly GCA_016277805.2 of Papilio aristodemus. Classification (NCBI taxonomy): domain Eukaryota; kingdom Metazoa; phylum Arthropoda; class Insecta; order Lepidoptera; family Papilionidae; genus Papilio; species Papilio aristodemus. Next base: position 498,805 of record JAABKM020000013.1, on the reverse strand, counting down.
GTATTAAAAATGTATGATAGATGAGAAATAATCAGTTTATGAACAGATATTTACTTTACTATTGTTTGTTAGATGTAAATGTTGTGTGCACCTTTTACCGATGTGTTCATCTGTCGTCTCGTCATTTGTGTTTTTTGTATTTTGTTTTTGTATTTTAAATACATTATTGGTGTACCTTTTGTAAATAAATAAATAAATATCAGACTCTGAGGTCCCCAAATCAAAAGAATGTTTAAAACACTATACATACAAATGTATATGAATAATATATAAATGCTTAAGGTGCAAAATATTAGTATAGTATTGCCATATGAAAAGGGAGGGATGGAAAAGGAGCAGGCGACAAGGAAAGTTTTAGATATGAATTTGGAAGTATATACTTGTAAAGGGTAGACCTACAAAAAGATTGATGGATTATGTAAAAAATGACAATAAAAAAGGAGTAACTGCAGTGATGACAAAAAGTGCAGAAGAAACTATGTTGTGTAAACCCTTGTTAGAGGGAATAATAACACAAATGATGATGGAATAAATACTATGCAAAATCTAATGACACTACTAGCCAATCATTCCTACCTCATAATAGGAACAATTCTTTAACCAGACAAGAAGTAAAAATTAAAAGAAAAATTTGTTCAGATAAAAACTTAAATATGTTAGTTCACATAGATTTTATATACAAGGTAATTGTTTAATTAAATTTTCTTATGACTCTTTACTGTAGGCAATGAACAATGTTCTAAGATTTTTCTTCTCAGCCAATTGATGTTCACTGCTGGACGTAGGCCTCCCCATATATCATGACAATAATCAGTCCTCTGCTACCAGATCATTGGTCCATCTTGTGGGAGGCCTTACCTGCACTGCGACATCCTAAACGAAGATTAGTTCTAAGATTGTTCACATCTAACTTAAAGAAACATTTATGTTTCTTTCCAAATGGAAATAGACATTCTTACCAATCAGATTTATAAGAAAACATTGTAATTTTTTTACAAAGGCAAAAGCTTTGTTTCTATTGTAGAATATTCAAGAACCACATTAATATGTATGGATTTAAATTATAAATATATTAAAAACAAGGATCTTCAATGAGTTTTTTTTATAGAAAATGTTTGTATGGATGAAATTACATCTAACCATTTTTACTTGTTTAAATGTATAATAATATTAATAGTATATATTACCTTTGGTTGATATAAGAAGCTGCGACTCCACCACTTTATTAGGCCAATACTCCTCAAACTCTGTTCCCGGCGGGAAGTAGCTCTTAATGTCCGTCAAACTGATCACTGAGCAAGTTTCGCTGGCAAACAGTTCATTCCGAATACCTTGCACTTTACAGCAGAACTTTAAGTATGACAGGTCCCAGCCTTTCAGCTGATCCGCTTTCAACTTTAAATTGTCCGTCTCACCTTCAAAATAAAATAATGGAACAAATTTCTGATTATCACGCACTGTATACGGCACCACAGATTCCTTGTTTATACGGATGAACCCACACTTGTCCTTGTTATTGGTAGTACCACGTAACAACTTGTTGTAGCAAACGTCTAAGAAATTATAGAATTCATAAGCATCCGATAGTCTCACTACTAAGTCCTTCTGAGTGAATGGTTCACGACCAAACTGACCGTCACAATGTCGGGTGTTTATTTCGTTGAGGAGTCGTGCTTCTATTTCTGTTATATAGTAACTCCTGATACACGTACAGGAATAGATGTCGGCGTGTAGATAATTTAGGTACTTATTGAGAAGTTTAATCTCCACCATGCGAACAGCAACATACTTCTCGCCCGATCGGTAGATATATGGTATATGACATTTGCCGAGCATGTCCCAACCAAAGTGACCTTTATAACTGGCTTCATCGGGTGTCGGAGTCTTCTTATCGTCAGTACCAGACCGCTGTACCTCGATTGAAACACCATTCTTCCGGTTTAAGTAATTGAGGATGCCCATCTGTCCTCCAGGACCGACTGGAGCCGCTCCCGCTAAACCAGGAGGCGGTCTAGGCACCGCGGCAGAAGCCGCTAATGCCTTTGCTTTATTAGCCTCTACCATCTTCGCAGCCAACTCTCTGATCTCCGCCTCATCTGGCCGTTCAGTTTTCACCTTTACTAGCGGTGTTTCCGTCATTCTGAAGATTTATTAATTCACCTGACAGAAACATGCAGTCCAAAGTTTCTTGAGATGAGCACGACTACATCATATGTCCGTTTGCGACATTAGCTTCGTGAAAGCTATGTAAACACTAGCACTGCACTCCGTAACAACTGCACTCAAACTTGACAGATTATTGTTTTAATTCTCTAACAGAAATATGCGATCGTTGTTTATTCAACACAATTTTTTCGGAAATACAATTAAGCCCGAACGTGTGTATGCCGGCGACGACCTGCGGCGACTAAGGTGGAAAACAAACTTCCGTCTTAGTGTTTGTAACTTTTTAAAAGTTCCCGGTTATTTTATAAATTGTAAAAACTTTTTTAGGAGAGAAGAAATTTTTTCATAATAAATATTACAGAAATATCTTCTATCCTCACGCATAGTTTGGGGGAACATGAATCCCAAATTTTGTGTTCACGAGGGAAATGCCCAATACCGTTGTATAGTCTCGTGGGGAGTGCGCTTCATGTATATTTTTCACCTTTTGGTGACTCAGCATTGAACAAAATGGCCGCTGACAAGGCTTTGTTGGCCAATCAGGCCAAAGCTAGCGGTATACATACCTATAAAGATACCGTCGATGACGTAGCCGCACTCCCTACGAGACTAATTCTCAAGGACTTTTCATTACTTGATACAAAATTCTGAATATACTTATGATTTCCAAAAATAGAAACATGGTCCAGATTTTTTTTTAAATTTTACAAAATTTTTTGGTAATTTTAGTTTCATTTTTTTGTTTAGAATTATAACTGATTACAAACGAGATTTATGAATGTACTCTTACAAAGTAGGTAGTCACTATGAATAGTCTCGTAACGACGTCCAAATGTCCGGAAGAAAATTTACTTTAACTGCCAACATAAAATCACCTCTAATGCTATCAAGATAGAGTCTTATCATGCGTTGCTTAATGATAATTTCCACCTTACGGCCTCGTATAGTGAGACTAGCCGACGCGCGCATTCCACGAATAATAATCCCCTGCATGAGTGAGCGGGACAGGAACAAGTAAAAAGTAGATGTCAAATGTTTAGGTATTTTACTACGAACGTAAAGAGAACGTAGGTAGATATATAATGCAATTACAAGCTTACGTAAGCACTTTTAACCTACTTAGAAGCGTAGTGCTAAAGTAAAATTGTTTTTGAGTAAATCTTGGTTACATATTAAAATGTTTGTCACGGGACTATTATTTTATTTTTAATAAATATTTGAACCAAAACTGCTAATGATTATTTATATTTAATGTAACTTATCTTACATGCAACATTCATTTGGTTATAGGAAAGAATTGGGAGGGAATAAAATTATTTTAAATTTAATTCGACGACGTCAGGCCAGACATTACAATTGAGATAATCTTGAATACGATTCTAGATTACACGCCAAAAAGATTTAAGCCTGCGTTCAAATTAAAGTTTTTCAGCGACAAATTTTATATTTTATTTAATTACTTGATTAAGTATACTTAATTATTTTAGCCTAGTTACAGCCTAGCTATTAAGTTTAACTAGTATTACACGACCTTGTTAACCTTATAAAATGTAGTATACTATTTTATTTTTTAATACATTAAAATCTAACTATCAAAGGACAAACTAGGACCGCCACAACGATAAGCCCAACTACATACCAGTGTCGCGTATGTAGTTGGGCTTATCGTTGTATGCGAGTCGATTCCAAGATTTAATTTATTCAATAGAACTGGGGTAGACAGAGATAGCAAGCCGAACTAATTAAATACCAAATCTGACCAAAAAAACATTTGCGACTCTTGAATATAGTAATTTTTGAAAAATATGAGACAAATATTTTGCCGCGATTAGTCAAACTGAATCCAAGTTTCATTGGATCTTTATCTGCTAGACTCTGGAATGACTAAAAATGAGGACTCTGGTTGCACTTGAGTTTTTATCATCACCGATTTGAGGGGGTCAGTTTCCTTGCATTTAAAGTAGCAAGCTACATAAGCTAGAGGACCTTAACTAAAGAAGGCGATAACAGCGTTAGACTTTAGATAGATGGAGTTATGCATATACGCGACTAGTGCAGACAGAACCGCGATATTGTGCATTAATCTAGCTACTATCTACACCAAAGAAATTTTTTCTGCGATTTTTTAACAAACCCTGACCAAAATCTTCTGACACAATAAAAAGTCCCTAAGAGCTCCGCTACCAATTCAAACAAGGATTTCGGAGTTAAATCTAAAAGAAATAATCAATACTAATTTATACGCACAAAAAAGCGGATGCTAGTTAGTTTAGGATTAGACCGCTTTGATCTGAAAACAAGTTCCCGGAAGTCATTAGACATGCCAGGAAATCCATTTATACGGCTCGTGAAATAATTTATTACGTAATTATTGTACAACGTACAACATTATGCGTTGTTATGATACATTCTAGCTGGTGTTAGCTTCGATTGCGTAGAATAATTATTTCAAGTTCACTTATTTTATATATAAATTATAAAACGATAATCATCGTAAATAGGGAGTTGGAAAGTCTGTTAGTTGTTGAATATCCGATATAACGAACAAATTAATAAATGCTTTTGCAAACGTTTGTGTGAAAAAATACAGGAAGTTGGTGGCAAAAAGGTTATTGAGCATTTATCTGTGAGACGAAATGCGGAAAAATGAAAAAAAAACTTATAAATTACACTATTTCTTTCTGATTTTTTATGTTTTCGTGGTAGTTTCCCGGCTCAGCTGTTCATTTTTTAACAACTGATACTATCTGGGCAATTAATTTTTGAGTATTAAAAAAAAACCTACAAAGAACTTAAGTTTTAAAAGAACAGTATGTGTCATAGGTCGAATGTCAATGATTCTGTTGCCTTTTTTAATTTTACAAGCATCCGTAATAAGAACCATTATTTAATATTACTGTGGTTAATTTTTTTTGTCATTATTAAAAGCAACTGTACAAAGAATCATACCTAACGGTTTTCCAGAGTATCTGCAAGTTACAGCTTTTCTTATCTCAACATCTAACTGTGCCGTCGCGGTCGGTGGCCTACTTTTATCAAGACCAAGCGACTTTAAATTACAAAATGGCCGCCAGTAAAACAAAATAAAGCTCTCTAATTTTTTTTGCATGTCATTTTGTGTCTCGTACACGATAAAGGAAATGTGGAAAGTTGGATAAACTTAAATATTACTAGGGATATGTATTATATGTAATGTATTAATCATGTGTTCTATCCATAATAGACCTCCCCTACTAATATAAAACAATCTATACTCTATCTTTCCACCAATGTAGGTACCGTTGGTGGAAAGTTAGAAAGTTTGGCAAAAACTAAATATTGTTTATACATAGATGTGTTTGAGCTTACACATTCCATTGAAGAATTTGATAAAGCAAAAATTTGTAATGAAACTGAAACTTCATTTATCACCTTTTCCTAAATCTAATTGGGATCGGTTCTGCTAATCGCTTTTCCCTTAACATGAGTTCTGGCGATAAGTTTCTTTTTGACAGTTCTACCTTAAAAACCTTCATCTTGGTCCTGACCTTAAAGTAACGTGTTCATAAAATTTATAAAAATTATACATTATGATGAAAAACTATTTTTATGACATTTCGGATTAATGAGCCCCAATATTACAAAACTAAAGAGCAATAGTAAGAGACGGCTTTTTGTTGTCACTGTCTCCGTCTCTTGTAACCCATTATGTTGATTATATCATTATTGCATCATCTATTACTATCATTAAATGCTCTTTCATTCATTAATCATTATTTGATAGCGTATAAACGTATATCACGATCTGAATATTAAAAGGATAACGTATCAAAGTCATACATAGGTCAAAGGTCATATATATGATCTAAGTTTCAGTAAATGCTTGGAGCATTTACTTGCAACAAAACTGCCCTATTACTCGAATCGAATCCTCGATAACACACCTATTGTGAAATTAAATAGGTTAGTTGTTCTCTCAACAAATTTTACTTCTTATATTAAAGTTTTCTTTACATGCACTAGAGTTACGAATAAACGTTTGATATATTTTTGACTTATAGCAGTTAATAATAATTTTAATCACGCGCTATGATTCAAGGTGGCACGTGTAACTGGAATCCCTAAAGGCTGCCCGCGGGGACCTTGTTTGTTTTTAAAGTAATTAATATTTTTACTGATATAATTTTGTGTTTGCTCGAATCAAATATGTTTCGGTAGTTAATTATTAATAATATGAAAAAAATATGATCATTTTAGAAATAATGAGTCGACTTAAATTCACAAAGATTGCTACAGCGTCTTAATGAGATTTTGCTAATATTATCTTTTTTTTCCACTGATAATTACTAACCTTCCTTAATTCTAAGCAATAATTTTTTTTTCGGAGTTTTTATCCAATTAGACATTATAAATACCATGCCACCTTATGGGCTTCGATCAATTAACTTAGGTGACCCGCTGCTCGTTTACACCCTTACCCTAGAAAAATTTGAATATTATAATTATTATATATTATGTATTACGCAATAACATGCATTGCACAATTACGTTGAATTTCATGGGTTGCACAATAAAATTGAGTTGTATGTACTGTATTTACATAATAATTATCATATTTACTAACGTCTAAATGTAATTTTAACGATAACGTGTCTATTATGAAAAGACAAAAGTTACTTTTTTCGGACACCAGAACCAAAATAGATAAAGGCGAGGCTGCCTGTTTTGAACTTGGTGTTCAAAGGTGTTCAAATATAAAGAACTAGACAACGCCCATTTGCCTGGCCTGACAACCTGACATGATATCGTATTTAAGTTAAAAGTAGGTCGACCAGACATCAAATAATAGGAAAAACAAAATACAACAAAAAAGAAAAAAACTACGGAAATGGAAATTAAGGTAACATTAAATAAAAAATTACCATAATAAAAAAACAGTAAGTTTTTATCAATGTTTTCTCTAAATTAAAAACGACTGCAAATTTTAACCTATCTTAAGCTTTAAACAAAAATTAATAATTAAAATATTCTCAAAAATATTTTACCAAAAACGTTTTATCGCGTCTCTGAAAGCTGTTGCTAATGTCAACAACAAATATGGAAGACACTTGGCGTCTTTTGTACGACTAGACATTCTTCGCGTATTAATTCGAATATTTTCTATAACTAATATAATTTATTAGAACTGCGAAGAAAAACTCTATCTTATTTTAATGAAAAATGTGAACCGTCCATACAATTGGTTTAAGTCCTCAAAACTGTACATGATAATTTTAAAATATGAGTAGAGATTCTAACATTTTCTAACTCTATCGTGTGCCGCCAATATATGAAAACAAGTCATTTTTTGAAATATTCAATACAAAAAATACGATGGAACACATTAAAGTGTGCAGAATATGTCTAATTATGGATGTAAACATGCATAATTTGCAGTCTTATCCTCTAGGAACTTATTTTGAACTAATAACTGCAATAAATGTAAGTTACTGCATTAAATTTTTATTTAATTAAACAGACCATAGCAAAATGGTCTAAGTTAAGATTTCAGGTCAGAAATAACTTTAAAAAAATTTATGTAAATTTAATACGTGATTAATGCGCATTTCTTTTTTCTACAAAATTAAATATTCTTTTACATTTTTATCTTATTTACAAATTGAACCTTTAATTACTTTATAAAATAAGTTTTAATTCTTTCAGCCCGTAAAGAAGACTGATCTGCCTCCGTTTGCATGTTATGAATGTACAACATTAATAAAGAAGTTTTATTTCTTCCGGGAGCGTTGTCTGAGAGGACAGGATGCACTATATGGGATACTACACACTTCCGGGAAGGTATATTTAAAATAATCATTTACAAGCCTTAATGATGGTTGGCTTGATCAGGGAAATACCATGACCTCAAAAAATAAATAAAAAATTAACATTCATTAGTTATTTTCACATCATAAGTATTAGTATTGGTAGAGAACATACTAATTATATGAGGAGTACCTGATTTGTATAATTTTCAATTAATTAGCATAAATTTAACAGATATCAACTGAAGACATTAAGCAAATTGATAGACAATATTTCTGCTTGACATCCAATCTATCCCACTGTGACTTGAAACAAAATGAGGACTTGTACTTCATTTACGGGGAAACAAAGGGTAATGATATAAAAGACGAACCGTTTGAACAAACAGAGAACATTCTAGAATATGATGTTGAGTTTGATAGTATAAAAAAAGAAAATAATTTTGATGATTTTCCAACTTTATCGAGTGATGACAATGAACCGTTGTCTTTACATAAAAGTAATAAAGAGAAGAATTTTAAGAAGAAGTTAGTGAAGAAGAAAACAAGAAGAAAAGAAAAGAGTGAATGTAATGCAGGGATATCTGAGAATGCATTTGAGGAATCATTAAATTTTATTGAGGTAATTGGATTATCATACATTTTAAATTAAACAGACCACTCAAGTTTAGAATATGTGTTGCTGATCAAAATATTTGGGAAAATTTTCTGGAGACATAATAAATCAAATCCTTAAAAACGGCTTAATGCTTAGTGGGGGTGGAGCTTGACCATAAACTAATTCCCACTGATGAGGGAGGTCCGAATTTAGTAAATGCCTCTGGTATAGGAACTTATTAGTTTCTGTTTATTATTACTTAACCCTTATAATTAATTAAGGATAAAATATTTCTAGACTACAGAAGATCATTCAGTCCCGCCAACAGAAAGCATCCTAACAGAAGTAAAGAGTAAACCGAAGAGAGGCAGACCGAGGAAAATTGTTGAAGCTGTTGAGGCTAAGGAAAAGAAACCTAGAAGGACCAGAAATACTGGTGGTATTGCTGATGATGATGTGGATATTGAGGAGTATGTTACAGTAATAAAACTATCGGTAAATATATTAACATAATTAGTATTTCAATGATGTCTACATAATTTTTACGCTATCTTTTTACTTGTAGTGTAGTGTTGTCAAATTCTTGAAAGCTGTTTTATTTGAAGTTGCCATGATACAACCTTGCAGGTGGAGGAACAGGTAGAAGAGATACTGAAGCGTCAGACCTCGACTAATTATCTGAATGCTCCGTACCAGTGCAACTTGTGCTACAAAGGCTTCATAGACACGCACGCCTGGCAACATCACGTCGGGAAACATGACCCAGTTCAGTATATTTGTCATTATTTGAGAAATTGACCATCAGTTTATAATATTCCTAGTGGAATTATATACTTTTTTTTTATTCTTATTAGTAGTATACGTGGGGTATGGTTTGTTAAGGATATAAATATGGTTCCAGCGCGCGGGAGAGCTGCAATGCTCAATATGCAAGTTCCGTTTCAAGACGAAACGCACTTTACAGAAGCACGTCACCAACCACGAGAAGAAGTACGCGTGTAAAGCCTGCCCTTACGTCTCTAAGACCACGTAAGCTAATATTATATCTGTATCTAGTGACCCGCACCAACATAACAATTAATATCCATTGTATAAACCTAAATTAAGCTTTAACAGGGTAACTTTAAGGTGTATATTACTGTATCGCATTTAAAAGTGTCCAGCAGAGATGTCTAATTGGGTCAGTAACCAGTCGGTGATATTGTTCAGGACTCAAGCGAAGCAGCACCAGCGCTGGCACAAGGGCGTCACGTACAAATGTCAGTACTGCGATGAGATATCCACGTGAGTCTAAACATTTAATTAACTTAAAAATAAAATATATCTCATGTCTGTATTCCCCGAAGGGGTAGGCAGAGGTGCAACTAATGCACCCACGTTTAGATAAATGTTTTTCCGTCCCATGATGTGATAGGCGAGCCTATCGCCATATCGGGCACAATTCCAAACTCCGGGCTGATATCAAATTGAAAAAACCCAATATCATTTTTCCCGACCCTGGAATTGAACCCGGGACCCCAGCGTTGCAGCCGCACCGTATACGAAATATGTGATACCACTGAGCCACCGAGGCAATTACTTTTTTTTAAATAAAGTTATCTCACCAGAACCAATTAATTCAGTCGAGCCAAGTTCTCTTGATACCATTTATTTTAATTTCATTTAGTCATTAAATTCTGGCGGTTATTTATTAGGCGGGAACGTGCCTCGAATTGCCGCGAACAGTCGTCGACTGCTTCAAAATTGGCGGGAACTTCTCGCGTTGGAATTGGCGCGCGCATTGCTTTCGCCAATCTGTCGGACTGTCTCTTCAGAATAGAAGCAAGTTATTAACAATATGGCGAATTGAAAATAAATAGAGGTTAACAAACAATAAACAGGAGTCAAAGTGTAATTGTCTATCAGGAAGTGGACATCGTACTTGAGCCACGTGAGGATCAAGCATCCATCGCAGCACATCTGCGGCGCCTGCGGGTACTCCTTCGTCAGCCGGTTGGGGCTGGCCATGCACCGCACCATGATGCACAAGGACCTCGCCGTGAGATATCCCTGCCTACCCACCTTTTACGCCTGCGTAGTGATAATCGAAGTAGAATTCTCCCAAAACAATAATCGATAGTAAACCTCACGCCTTTATAAAGGTGCAATTATTGTATCCACTTTTCGCTGTATATCTCACGCCTGTATTCCCCGAAAGGGTAGGCAGAGGTGCATATTTCCGTATTTTCTCTGTATATTTCCGCATTATGTAATAGGGGACGAGCCTATCGCTATATTGGTTTGCTTCGTGTCGTAATTTCTGTAGACAGTGGAATGTTTTATAAATGTGGCAACAGTAAGACACCAACAATATCTGCTCGCTCCAGGAGAAGTTAGAAGAGGAGAGTAAGATGGAGGGTCCGTACTGCGAGCAGTGCGACGTCAAGTTCATGTCGCTGGAGGCGTGGAAGCGGCACATGGTCACTTCCGTCAAGCACACGCAGACCAACGACTTCAAGTTAGTGTAGCATTCAGAAAAGCTTTAGTAAATGTAGTATATATTGCTTAATTACCGGAGTCAATGAAACCAGAGAAATATCTCTGGTCTCCTTTAATTAAAACACACCAAAAAGTTTTGTATTTTTGCATTTTTTTTTTAATTTCCGAATTCATCAAATTCATTTTCCACTACACCACGCAGTACAGGGTGCCGAGTGTGTGGGGAGACGTTCACGAGTGCAGAGGACCTGCGTCTCCATCACAGGAGAGAGCACGCGCGGAAGAGGCCCAGGAATTACGGCAAGAAGCCTTCCAACCTCGCCTGGCCGACTGAATGTGAACACGTGAGTAATGTTGGTTTCCAAAAAGACAGTACAAGAGAAGACCGAGGATTATAAAATACATACTGCGTGTAAGTTTCTGTAAAATTTATTATATTTTATATCTTGTATGTTCATATATCTATCTTTATAATATAATAATATATTATTTCAGTTTCTGTATATCCTAATATTGATTAAAAATACAAGAATGTGCAATCTTTGTGTTAATTACATTAAAATATAATATTCACTAAGTATCCGGCTCGAAGGACCAAGTCGTTAATAATACCGAGATCTAATATTAAATGAAGCTACAATAAATTCCAGTGTTCGGAGGAGATAGCGAATGCGCGCGACTACTGGACCCACTTCCGGCGCGTGCACCCCGACAAGAGCTACCCCATACAGAAGAACTACATCTGCGATATCTGCGGGAAAAGCTTTAGGGTACACATTATCATTATGACATTCTTACAGACAACGGAAAGCAATTTTGTTTTATGCTATGCAAAAATTAATATACAAGTTTCTTAATATATATATTTTTTTTTGTATAGGGTAACGCGTTCCTGGTGTATCACAAGCGCACGCACTCGGAGGAGCGCGCTTACAAGTGCGCGCTGTGCCCGAAGGCGTTCCACAACCGCACCAACCTGCAGATGCACGCGCGCACGCACTCGGACGCACGCCCGCACGCCTGCGCCGTCTGCTGCAAGGCGTTCAAGTGCAAGGGCGCGCTCGACAGGCACTCGAGGGTATGTACTGCACTCATAAGCCTTGTATATTGTAAATTACCACTCATCCAATTCTATCAAAGCTTAAAACAGTGCGCTACAGCACTATTTACGATTAAAGTCCCCCACTTGCAGCGTGTGAGTGAGGTAGCAAGTGTATCGCTCTCTCTATCCTGGATGACGGTATATAATGATGATCAGTTACAATAGTATATAATTGCTCAGAGTCACACCGGTGTGAAGCCGTACGAGTGCGAGGTGTGCGGCAAGGCGTTCGCGCAGTCCAACAGCCGCAAGCTGCACGTGAGGACCGTGCACCTCAAGCAGCCCTCGCCGTACCTCAGCCGCAGCCGGCTCGAGCGGCGCGGCCGGCTGCACCAGCCCCAGCAGACACCGCTGTACTGACCACATTCACACTGACAATTCCTTACCATATATTGTCTCCATGTTACAAAGAACTAAGTATCAAATCAAAATCAGTAAATTTAAATGAAAGATTGTGGGTTAGTCAGCATTATAGATTAAGCTTAAGACAATTCATTTATAAGTACTATGATTATATATTAAATGATAAAATGTAATAAATTATTTCTTTTTTATTCTTTGTATTTTATTCTTTTCTTTTACATGTTTTGTCTTATAAGCAATTATTTATCTGTGGGGGTCACTATTATTAAGTGTTGCCAAGTACATTAAATATCCTCAAAATTGAGAAACTTCAAACCGTTGCAATTTAAAACTCATAAGTTATTTAATTTTACTGCATTAAGACATTCGTGTCGTATCGTATTTATACTTGCAAGTACACACCTAGATTTTAGCTTAGATAGCTAAATATTACCAATAATAAAAAAAAATATTTAGTAATAGAAATTAATTCAAATATTGGGTATATTATATATTGGGTAATTTCACATTAATGTGTGATAACAACACACCAATACACAAACATTTGCTTGAAACTTCAATATGACATTGACATATTGAAATTTCAGTTCCTACTTTTTGAAGTGTTATCACTTATCAGTGTGGGGTGTTTTGTGTTTTTATCCCTTTTTAAGACAGTATAAATATTAATAAATCAGCTAACTGGTCATGTTAAGAAAAGGTAAATAAATCTATAATGAATACAAATGGTATCGAATTGAGCTACACGGACGCGGTACATCCGCGATTTACAAAGAATCCTTTATACGCTCTTGGGGGTATAGTATTTGGTTTATGTGTAGATATTATCACTAACCCATGCTTTCTACTAACCAAGATTTTTATTTCATGTTGTTGATTAGTTTAAGTATGTTATGATAATTGAGTCAAAACCGGCTTTGACCTTAGATAGTGAAGTCAAGTAGTTATCATTTAAAACATGTTATACGTGATTAGTACCATAACATCTGCATACTATTGGTAAGTAGCTTGTTTTAGTTGTATAGATGTTGCCATCATATTTCCCTGTTATCTCATCCAGAAAGTATTAGGATATGTTTTTATTATTTTTAAAAAAATACCTAAATATTTCAGATTCTTCTTCATTTAACACTAAACTAGTGCCGTAACTCTTTGTATGTAGTAAATAGTACAAATAAATATTTACTTGATGAGATAGCTGCTTCAAAATAAATTTTAACAAAGAATATTCTGAATGTGGTCAACACAATGCATGAAATATTACTTTAATGTGCTTTTGTACAATAGTATGTCCTATATTAGAAAATTTGCACTATTAATTTAAGTTTCATGCCCAACAAAACAATCATTAGATTGTGAAAAGAAATAAGTCTTACTTCTACTAATACTTTAACAAATACAACCAGTGCATCTGCAATTCTATTTGTTTGTGGCAGATGTTTATGGTTAGCAGTGATTATTTAATAACAGGTTATTTGCTTATTAATTAACCTCCCATTAAAAAAATATAGTAGTATTATGGAATATCATATCATATAATAGTTTGATGGCTTATTTCAGGTTTCAAAATAGCCATTATCCAATTGGCAGTTGGGCCAGATAAGTCAAAGAATGTAGCGAATGCTGTTAAAGAAATTCATAAGGCTAAGGAGAGGGGAGCTCAGCTGATAAGCTTGCCGGAGTGCTTCAATTCACCGTATGGTACCCGTATGTATTAGAGAACTAAGGTCAAATGTCTGTCCTTTTAAATCTATCGATAACTTAAAATATATTAAATATTCTATAAAACTAAGAGATTTTTAGTTAAGCGCAAATTTGAAAAGATTTTACTACATATAAATATATAACAGCAATAAAATCCCATACAATTACTGATATACACACTAAAAATTGCAGAATATTTCAATGAGTATGCAGAGGAAGTACCATCAGGAGTCACGTGCAGGGCTCTCTCTCAGGCGGCGGCGGAGGCCGGCGTGTGCGTTGTCGGTGGCACGCTGCCGGAGCGCTGCGGCGCCAAGCTCTACAACACCTGCACTGTGTGGGACAGCAGCGGCAAACTGCTTGCCAAGCATAGGAAGGTGGGTTTGTCCTGGCCATAAAAATTGTAAGCTGCCTCCAACATGGATAAAGGTTACAGGATCCTTAGATAAGGACTGCAATGGACTTCAAGTACAAAAATGTTTATATTTTTATGTTCTGATTGTATTTAAATTGTTTTATGATTTTCTTAAGACATTTTCATATTAATTTTTAAACTTTAACAAGTCTTTTTCACTCTCTCCCTTCCTCCAATCATATTTTATTATTCTTTCTAGGTACATCTATTCGACATTGACATTCCAAATAAGATAACATTCAAAGAGTCTGAAGTGCTCAGCGCTGGAGACCAGATCACCACATTCGAGTTCCAGGGTGTGAAGATAGGTTTAGGTATTTGTTACGACCTGCGGTTCCCGGAGATGGCGCGCCTTATGGCTGATCAGGGTATGAGAATTTATGTTTAAAACACTTTTACAATCATTTATAACTAATATATTGTATGTACTTAGTACAAGTACGTAAGTTGAGTATATTATTCTAGTATTTGATTAGAAACTCTTTGACAACACAAAGATAATGTTTAAAGATCGATTTATGGTTCCCCAGGTTGTTCCCTCCTAGTGTACCCTGGCGCGTTCAACATGACGACAGGACCGAAGCACTGGGAGCTGTTGGGGCGGGCGCGCGCCACGGACCTGCAGCTCTGGGTGGCGCTAGTGAGCCCCGCGCGTGATACCGACGCCCATTACGTCGCCTGGGGGCACTCCGCACTGATAGACCCTTGGGGGACACCCGTGGCGAAGCTAGACGAGAAGCCGGACACACTGCTCGCTGACATAGGTGATTTATTTAAGTTATTTTTTTGTACTAATTAATACAAATGGCGAACTATGCCTATAAACATTATCTACCAGTCACTACTAGGAATAAATCCCTATATATAATCCTATTCGCACATATATTATTCAATGGTGTACATACGTCATTTTATCTTTAATAGACGGCCATGACTGAACAGATAATATTGGACCTTGTACAGAGCAGTCTTTATCTATCTTATATCTTCAGTTGTCTTATTCCCGCCATTCTAAAATCAAATCGGCTCTACATAAGTTCTATCCTTGTTTAACAATGACTTTTCTAATCGTTCTCTCTCTCTCGCGCGCGCTCTCTGAGGTGAAAGGCATCTTGCATGACTTTCGAGTGTGGACTTATTTGATCTATGCAATGCATAAGGTGGCAATGGGCTATTTACCCTCAATTTGTTAACTATCTTAATCTAAAATATAATTTATGTTTTTTTTTAATTATTAATGAATATTTTAATCTCACAGATCTTACTATAATCGATGAAGTGAGGAGCCAAATCCCCATAAGAGCTCAAAGAAGAACAGACATCTACAATACAATTCAGACATCGAAATAAATCCTGAATCCTGAAGACAAGTTAGGAAATTTAACAAAACAAAAATCACGACAACTTAAAATATACACAAAAGTTTTTCAATCTTTCGTTACTTGGTGTTTAATTAATTTTATAAGTGTTTTTTAACCTGGTCAAAGATAATATGTTTGATTTTGTATATAATAATATAAACTTATTAAGAATATTATATTAACCTTATTTTTAAATTAATGCCAATTAATTAATTTACGAATAGTAATAAAGTTTTGACTTTTTTACAACTGCCTAATCTAAAGTTTTTAAACTTATTTATTCTGAGAGGTAAGTATTTGAGTCTTTGCCCTTTCAAGGCGCTGAATGCCTCCTCAAGGCAAGGTATTAAATATTTCTTCGATGGATGTATTTGTAAATCAAACAGTGAACTGTCAAAAGGTTTAAATTTATTACATTGTGATATAAAATACTGCTAAAATAATATATTATTAAGAGATGGTACAAACAGTGGTATGGTCAACTTAGACTTAAAAACAAATATAGATTATATATTTTGTAAGGGTTTATAACATTTGTATATGACCTAGTTTCGATCTTGACTGGATTTAAACAGTCACATAAAAAATTGTTATAATAAAATTCATAGTTGCTAAGAATAATAATTAACATAGAATATATAACCTAAAAATTGGTTTTTTAGCGACTTTATTACGTACACAATAACATGAAGTCATAGCGAATTTGTAAGAAAAAAGTTTGTATATTGAAATAATTTCGTAAGGCATATGAAAATAACTTTTACAGGAATGTAAGACGATAAGCTTGTCCCTTATCACGTCACGGGAGGGATAAATTATACGAGTAAAAGTGGGTACATAAGTTGCACCTTCCCCTTCGGGGAACACAGGCGTGAGTGGGCGTGTCATATGTCATGTGACTATCATGTTACAGTGCACGGATTCTACCGCCCAATCACCAAGACTGTGACTGTACACATTGTTATTTATATTAAAGTTTTGATTTATTGTTTGATGGTTTTAATTTGGACAGACTCTCTCCCAGTAGTTCTACTACACTGTCTCCACAGCCCCAGAACAGAGTCAGCCCACTGCCTCCTGCAAACAATAAAAGAAAATTACTATACAATTACTAGTGACTGATGTAATCAATAATCTCTGCCTACCCCTCTGGGTGACGGGCGTATGCGCATGTCTTTTAACTTTTTTATACAAAACTTCATCAAAATCAGTACACACATTTCAGAGAAGTTTAGTAACTCACAATTGTACTAGAGCCTATAATTGTAACATTTACGCTAAATTTCTTTCAAAAACAATATTTTACTTGAGATGACTTAGTATTGCAGTATATGGGTAAATTCCTCCTTGAATGCATTTTGAGCATTCAATATTGCAATATTATTTGACCCAATTTTTAAATGATTATCATACCATGTCCGTAGTTGTGTATGTACACTGTGTCCCCTTTCTCCTCCGCCTCTACACGCACCTCGTCCCTGCCGGGCCGCAAGCCCGCCCAGTGCTCGATTAATTCTGCATACTGCACAAGTTTACGGAACAAGACTTCTTATTAACATGCACTGTTTTATTTCTTAAATATTGCATTTAATGTAATATTTTGATATTCATTACAGGTTCTTCGACAGCAGTTTATTTTTATTCGAACAAAAGTCTACAATATAAATATATGTGTAGACAGTTGCGCAGTTCAAATCGATAAAAAAAACTCAATATCAGACTGGAGTTTGAAATTTGTGCTAGATATGGGAGTAGGGTCACCACCTATCACATGGAACGGAAAAAATAAGGCGAAAAGTGAGTGCACTTGGATCTCTGTCTACCCTTTCGGGGAATACAAGTGTGATTATTTGTTAAAATAACATTTTCTGTTATTTAAGCAGAATGTCACAAATTACCTTCAAGCCGGGCATCATTTGCCGACAGCCGGTCACTATAAAATCCGTGTTGTCTTTATCCAGTACCGTTCTGTAGTCGTGAGCCTGGTGTGTGCCTCCCAGCACGCACAGCGCGTCACTGACAAACAAATCTACACGTAAACCCTTAAGTCATAAGGTTTAATTTACACTGATAATCTGTTACTCCGACTGATTTAGTATCCTAAGCGTACACAGCCCACGAAACCATTTTTTCCTGATCGACATCCAATGCGGTGTTTAATTTGATATCAATGCTAGGTTCATATCAAAAAGCGCAATGGATATCAATACACAATTCGCCGTCGTTTGGGTTCCGCGGCTCTATACTAGACTTCTATACGGCATGAAAGATTAGATTCGTATTTGGAAGTGTCACAGATTATATACCTAATGGATTGGAGGGTTATTTTAACCATTTATAAATAATATAAAACCTATTATATCAACATACTTTGGTATGACGTAATGTCCACTGTCCTCGTCGACGATGGTGTAATTCAGCCAGGGAGCTTTTACCTGGAAAGATTTGAACGTAAATAAATATCTTATTCTACTCTTATAGAAAGTGATCTTAGCTCCAAATGAATATAGTTAACCTGTACCTTAGCGATTTGTCCGCGTATAGGAAACACCCTATCATCCGGAACAAGCTGTCTCGCTCCCACTCCCGTACAGTTCACCACGACGTCGTAGCCGTTCAGTACGGGGTCCGACAGAGAAGATAATTTCGCTTTAACTATTTTCCCATCAACATTCTTGTATCTCTTATATAAATACTCCAACAGTTTTGGCGCTTGGATAACGAATGTTGTGAAACTACGGCCGGCTCTGTGGATGGTCTAATATTTATAATTTAAAAAAAAAAACAAGGGCAGCTTACAAGTTCCCTTTAAATGTTAAGTGATGTAAATAAAAGAAAAACGATTGGTATTTTACTATTTAATACTCACGCATAGTTAACTGTGTGCATCCTACTCAGATGGTCCAGCTGTCTCATGTCCAGCTCCCTGTATCCAAACACCAGGTCCGCCCACCGAGGCCGCGCTATCTCCCGCTTGTCCCGGTACAACTCGTACATCGGCATCAGGGATATGTTGTAGCCGCCAGTGTACCACAGGTCGTGCAGAAATTGATAAGTCTCGATACCCCATTTTCTGCATCGATGTAATTCAATAAAATTTTTGTAATTATTACATTTTATTAGAAACGATCTGGTAACACAGTTGGTAAAAAGGCAAATTAATAGCATTATCTGGTTCCTAATCCTAGTTATTACGTACGTAAGTTTTTCCTGAGATGTACTCCCACAGAGATACGGATACCACAGTCCCCCTGAACCGTCACCTGTGGTGTTTGGTGTGAACTCTTCCGAGAATATTGTCACCTAAAAAATTAATGGAAATACATATACATTTAATTAAACTGTTGAAACAGATATCATATTCAGTGACAAAAAGGAATTATGTACCGTTTTTATAATGAATTTAGTAGATTTTTTTTATACAGTGCATGGAAACACTAAATAATTCTGCTTATAATTTGGATCTTTTTTCATTGTTCCCACTTTTTGCGCGAATGTACTTTCTGTTTATCGACAGAGAGATGTACAAAAGTAATTTTGAGAATCACAATAAATTGAAAGTGTTACTTACATCAAAGTTCGAATATTTCTCCTTAATCTTCAAGGCGCATGTCACACCGTTAACTCCAGCACCGATAACTGCAATTTTAACCATTTTTTACAACTATTCACTTTAAAGCTTAAAATATGATTGAACGTTGTATTGATATTTACATTAATAATGATTAGTTATCCAAAGTTCATAGGTCCAGTCAACAAACAATTCAATGTCTTGAATGCATATTTGTTTAATGTAGTTAATGTGATATCGTTAAATTGATAAACAAAATAGAACCCAAAATTACAGTACCATTACTGGCGTTTTTATAAATTGTGCTATCACAGCACAATAACAATTGTTGGGTGGTTAGAGATCTGCCGGTTAGATGGAAACAAAGGATAAATCTTTAGTTTATAAAAATAAAAAAATCCTTTTTTGTCGGCCTGAAATCATAATGTTGTGTATTTTATTTATTTTCAATAATATAAATGACGATATTAATGATGATAAATATCGTAATACTACTGCCTCGGTGGCATAGTGGCATCACGTATTACGTATACTACCCTGCCTACCGCTTCGGGAAATACAGGCGTGAGCATGAGACGATGATGATGATTTTTTTTGCGTTTTCTTTGGTTAATAAAGGCGCTCTTAAAACATGCGCAAAGGGCAAACGTAAGGTTTTAGATGAACCTTACTTTATCGATTGACGTGGGAAAGATCAGAAAAATTATAAATTACTAAAACATTTATAATTTTTCAAATAAAGCTGTTAAAATCACACCCCGAAAATTAATATATACTCTGTAATATAACGCTTCTGTCAAACATAACGCTGATTTTTAATGTCAAGAATCAAAACATTGTTTAAATAATGTGGTTTGTTATGACTACGAATTAGAATTCAATATTTCTATAAAAGTATTACCTAAAAACTAAAGTCTTACCTAAAAATATTTGTATACATTTAAAATGAAGTAAGTTACCTAATGACTTTAATTTTATGAATAATGTTTTATTAAAAAAATAACCAAAATATTCTTGTTTTAGGCTCACTGTAGATGGTTTGTTGGTGTATTTTCCATACGATTACATATATCCAGAACAATATGCGTATATGCTTGAATTAAAAAGAGCTCTTGACGCAAAGGTAAACTTAATATGACCAAATAAAATGATATATATGATATTTCAATAAGTTACGATTGATTAAAATGTATTTACATTTTATATAAAATACTACAAAACTAAATAATTTTTATCAAACTAATAGAAAACCAGCAAAACGATAATTTGATGGTAAATACAGAATTTTGCCATTATATATATCTTACGCCTGTATTCCCAAAAGGAGCAGACAGAGGTGCAACTAGTGCACCTCAGCCTACTATGGTCTAATTCGCGAAAATTATAAAACTTTTATGTATAATCTGTGTGAAGTAATTTTAAGTAATGGTTATTTGAAAAATATGATGTGTATAGATTTAAATGTGTTGGTAAAAAGTTTGTATACCTTGTATATACAAATAGGACAGACAGTGAAAAAAAGAAGCATAGTAATATATATCTTTTTAATTTATAATATATTGTACAAAAGTAAATTGAAAAAATATTCCAGGGACATGG
Source organism: Papilio aristodemus (assembly GCA_016277805.2). Classification (NCBI taxonomy): domain Eukaryota; kingdom Metazoa; phylum Arthropoda; class Insecta; order Lepidoptera; family Papilionidae; genus Papilio; species Papilio aristodemus. The sequence goes on along the minus strand of JAABKM020000013.1, from coordinate 477,665 downwards.
ACTACTTGAGATGCCTTCAGGAACAGGAAAAACTATTTCCTTATTGTCATTGATTGTTGCTTACATGATACAAAATCCACACCATGTGAGGTGAGATGTCTTAATATTTTTTTTTTATTTTTAAATTAGTTACTTCTTGTTCTTGTAGCAATCAATCTTTTATAGATTTTGTGTAACAAAATAATTTTTTCCATCTTCATAAATATGATGAAATTTCAGAAAGTTAATCTACTGTTCTCGTACTGTGCCAGAGATTGAAAAAGTACTTGAAGAGTTAAAGAACCTTATCAAATACTACGAGAAGAGTCAAGGAGAGAAGCCCAACCTTACAGGAGTTGTGCTTAGCTCAAGGAAGAACTTGTGTATACACCCTGATGTAAGTTTTTGTAAATAAAACTTTTTTTATGTATTAATTGAATTTTTATAACATTTCAACTTATATTAAGTTTTCCCTTAGTTTTCTTCTTCTTTTTCATTGACTTTGTTTATGTAAGTGGCGGTGTTGTTAAGAATTGTTTGTAAATGTACATATCAATCAAATTAGTGATATTAAAGAAAGGGCTATAAAAACAACAAATATCAAAGCCATTGAAAAAAAAATCGTGTTTCCAGGTGTCTAGAGAAAGAGAGGGCAAGTTGGTTGATGGTAAATGCCATTCCCTGACCGCCAGCTACATACGAGAGAGACACGAGGGTGACAGCGCAGTGCCTATATGTAAGTTGAATCATGCTTTGTTAAATCGACCACTAAAACAATGAGTTGAAGCAGCTATTACTAAAGCAGGCTACCACTTGAGAGAATTACCACAATCTCATAGAATACAGATGTAAAATAGGATAATTTTTGCTTTTACTTTTATAACTGAGATATTTGTGACCTTGTTTCTTATATAAAGACTTCTAGTTGCTTGCACAAAGTCATCAGTTTATATGGAAAAAAGGTCCCACATATATGGTCCCCATTGTGCAGCCTCCAATCCAACATTCTCCCGTCTCTGGTATTTCTAGCTCTACAGATGTGATCAGCCCTTCACTTTGTGACTTTAAGATTGTATATTATTTATATTTTAAACCATCAGGCCAGTTCTACGAGGGCTTCAATCGAGAAGGCAAGGAGTCTATGTTACCATACGGCGTGTACACTATAGACGACCTCAAGCAATACGGTGCGGACAGGAACTGGTGCCCTTACTTCTTGTCCAGGTTTGCTGTGAGTCTTTGTTATTCTAATGTATAACTGAATCAAATCTGATTAGTCACGTTAGGTACATTTTGTTACATGAAAGAGAAGGAAGATGAAAATTTATGAGACAGAGAGATTGACATTGTGAACATTTTATAAATATATAGTGATATTTTTAAAAATAAATGTTATATCTATGTAGATCTATATATATAGATAAGTGTAATAATAACACAAACTGTTGGTCCACAGATAATCCATGCAGAGATAGTGGTGTACTCCTATCATTACTTACTGGACCCCAAGATAGCGGAGGTGGTGTCGAAGGAGCTGCACAAGGAGGCGGTGGTGGTGTTCGACGAGGCCCACAACATAGACAACGTGTGCGTGGACTCGCTCAGCGTGCGGCTCACGCGGCGCACCATCGACAAGAGCACGGCCGCCTTGCAGCAGCTGGAGAAGACTGTCGCGCAGTGTGTACTCCACTTTTAATACATCTATCGGGGAAATCTTATGGTTGCTATATTACATTTGAAACGTTGTTTAGAATACGAGAGCAGGACGCGGCGCGGCTGACGGCGGAGTACGAGCAGCTGGTGGAAGGGCTGCGGGAGGCGGCGGTCGCGCGCGACACCGACACCATACTCGGCAACCCCATACTGCCGGACGAAGTACTTAATGGTGCGTACTTTTACTTAGTATATTTTGTAAATATAGACGCCATCAATTATCTCTTTGGGATAATTTAATAAGTTTTTTTATATAATTTTATATGATGTACTTGATGATTTTGATTTACTGAAACTAACAAAGGCGATTAGCATTCAATATAGTCGTGAATGTTAAACCTAAGATATATTGTATCTGTTTATATTTCAGAGGTTGTACCTGGTAACATTAGGAACGCTGAACACTTCCTCGGTTTCCTGAAGCGCTTCATAGAGTACCTGAAGACCAGGCTGAGGATACAGCATGTGGTGCAGGAGTCACCCGCAGGTATATTTGTTTGACTAGTCAGTTTTATAACTCATAAAATTAAGGTTATCCGGCTCGAAGGACCAGAAGAGAGGTACGCGTGCGCACAAGGGTATAGGCTGAGATTACTGATTTCCTTCTCTCGATTCCATATCCTTACAAAAACGATTATGACCCATCCAAATTTTACTTTTGTCCCCAGGTTTCCTTAAAGACCTAGCATCCCGCGTGTGCATAGAACGCAAGCCGCTGCGGTTCTGCGCGTCGCGGCTGTCGTCGCTGCTGCGCGCCTTGCAGATCCCGGACCCCTCGGGCTTCGCCTCCCTCACCCTCGTGACGCACCTCGCCACGCTCGTCGCCACCTACACCAAGGGCTTCGTCATCATCATCGAGCCCTTCGATGACAAGACGCCCACCGTCTCCAATCCGATACTTTACTTCTCGTGGGTACTTGTTTAGGAATGTACTTCGTATAGATGTGTCTGAAACTACGATAATGTTATTTGTATTTCAGTTGTATGGACTCATCCATAGCCATGCGGCCGGTGTTCGCGAGGTTTCAGTCCGTCATCATAACTTCAGGTATGTTTCTTGTATTGAATATATTTCTAATAAGGACCCCGCCTGTTACTACCACCAACCTCTTACTATCACCACCTATTATACTATGTAATAATATTACAGGAACCTTATCCCCTATGGACATGTACCCCAAGATCCTGGACTTCAATCCCGTCATCATGAGCTCCTTCACCATGACGCTCGCTCGTCCCTGTCTCCTGCCTATGGTGAGTATATACTGAGCTAATCATCAAACCGACGCGTCATGTTATTGCGCACGAGTTGGAGTACGGTCCATTTGTGATGCAAAGTTAATAGTCTCTGTCTACCCCATTTACATTTTGATAAATAATGTTTCAGATCGTGTCGAAGGGCAGTGACCAAGTCGCCATTTCGTCGAAATACGAGTCCCGCGAGGACGTCGCCGTCATACGGAACTACGGACAGCTGCTGGTCGAGGTACGCTCACCACTCACCACTCACCTCCATCACTCACCACTTATCACCACATTACCATACATACATAACCGGTACACAATATGTAGATATATATCATATGAGTGCCTTGTGGTTTACTCGCCTGTATTGTTATGTCCTCAAAATTTTACTTTTGCTTCTGCTCGACTCTCAAAGATAACGGCGTAATGTTAAATAGTCTATAACCTCCCTTAATAATTGTTTCATCAAATGCAAAAAGAATAATTCAAATACAATTAATAATGGATGAGATGGACGCGGACGAACATTGAGTCAGCCTCGTGTACTGTTGTTCAATGATAATTTGTTTCTTCAGATATCGGCCTGTGTTCCCGACGGCGTGGTCTGCTTCTTCACGTCTTATTTGTATCTGGAGAGTGTTGTTGGCGCCTGGTATGATCAAGGTATATACATTTTAAAGAGTGGAGAATTAAAAGATGGAGATATGATCTTTTTTTTTTCAAATTTCTAGAAAAAATTGTTATAGCGCCATCTTCTGGTAAGTATTTGCGTTGCTTATTAAAGTTGTCAAGACTGATGGTTAACAGATATCACAATTAGTAGTCAGATGGCGCTATATTATATTATTTGAATATAATTAAATTAATCTATATCTTTTTTGGTACTTTATGTAATCGTGTTTGTCGGCAGGCGTGGTGGCGAGCCTGCAGCGACACAAACTGCTGTTCATCGAGACGCAGGACTCCGCGGAGACGAGCTTCGCCCTCATCAATTATATTAAGGTACGGAAGACGTACAGGACAATGTCTCTTCCTCGTCCACCCCTACACGGATCACGGGCGTGAGGTCTCTGTGTGTGTGCAGGCGTGCGAGAGCGGGCGCGGCGCGGTGCTGCTGTCGGTGGCGCGCGGCAAGGTCTCCGAGGGCGTGGACTTCGACCACCACCTCGGCCGCGCCGTGCTCATGTTCGGCATCCCCTACGTCTTCACGCAGAGCCGCATCCTCAAGGCGCGCCTCGAGTACCTGCGCGACCAGTTCCAGGTCCCTACAACGTCTATCAACAAGTTTAAGACGATAAAGTTATTAGACACCGACACCGACGCATTAATTGTGTTTCAGATCCGCGAGAACGACTTCCTGACGTTCGACGCGATGCGTCACGCGGCGCAGTGCGTCGGCAGAGCGCTTCGGTAATGGACTATTGTCTATTGGTACCTTTGATTTATTTAGCCCTAATGAATTAAAAACAGCTTAAGATACAAACTTTCTTGCAATTTTGAATTAATTAAGCTCCCGCGACAGACACAGTGACACGAAGATTCCGCCCGCAGCCCGGGACCGTGTCACAGCTGCCAATGTACCTGGTTGTAAACGACTAACTTTGTTCTCAGAGGCAAGACAGACTACGGCATTATGATATTCGCGGACAAGCGGTTCAGCCGCGCCGACAAGCGCAGCAAGCTGCCGCGCTGGATCCAGGAGCACCTGCGGGACTCGCTCTGCAACCTCAGCACCGAGGAGGCCGTGCAGGTGCCCACGGCCACTCTTTCCCTCTCTCTTACTCAGTGTACTCACTCTCCTCTTTATTTGCGAGTCAAATCGACGATTTAGAAATCTTGAGGAAACCAATGTAGTGTCTATTTTTATAACTTTAAAACTTTCACCGACCATTTCAAAGATGGCCGCAGGTTAAGTATCATTGACGTTTGTTTTACGTCAAATTTATTTTATATTTAACTTGTTTGCTTTTTGTAGATCTGCAAGCGATGGCTCCGTCAGATGGCGCAGCCGTTCACCCGCGAGGACCAGCTCGGCGTGTCGCTGCTGACGCTGCAGCAGCTGCAGTCACAAGAGCAGCAGGACAAGATCGAGCAGCAGGTCATACAGAAGTAAGCAGGAGAGAAGTTAGAATAAGAATAATGAAGAGTTCAAGAAGGAGTTGCGAATTATAACTAATTAATTAACATTGAATTATTTTTGAATTAAAATATTGACGGAAACAAAAATGTTTTTATTTCTTGTACAGTCAAAAGCGTAAATATACAGTAGTGACAACGCTGCAAAAACAAAAACAACTGTCTTACTACATGAGGTTCCGATTGAATAATGACATTATTAAATCACGTCACTGTTTTGACATTTTTGATAAACGGAAAGATTGACAGCGATATTTTCTTATCGAAGCGCTGTTGACCAACCGATATTGCTAGATCTTTTCCTAAGCCATATCAATTTATAGTCGCCTGGTACTTTGTAATTCGTAAAGACTTACAAAATACCAGGCGACCAAAAAATTGATGCGCTTTGATATAAAAATATCGAAACGCCGTTGACCGACGGATATTGCCTAGACCTTTTCCTAAACCGTATCAATTTATGGTCGCCTGATACTTTGTAATTCGTCTTTCCGTCAGTTATAAGTAGATACCCATGTTAGGGAAGAAAGGCAACGTACACAGATCTAATATTTTTTCGTTTGCAAGACAGATCCTTACATTTATGTCCTATTCGTCACTCTTAATTATGCACTTCAGAATTTATAAAAATAAAATAAAATAATATTTGTATAATTCTCGTGACATGCATGCTACGAAAAAACCTACCAAGCAAATAGTGTAAGATGGATCTTTAAATTAATTAAAAAAAAACCATATTCTTACTAACCATGAAAATTATTTCCGTCGTAAAATAAGGGTGGATACATGTTTTTGCAGCGTTAAACTGTTTAGATATTAACGCTTTTGACTGTACAGTGAGTAAGACTATCGCCAACAAGCTGATAGACGAAAACAACCCATTGCTAAAATATTTAAAGAAAAGAAAACAACTGTAGTGACCATTTTTTTATTGATAATAACTGCTCAGTCCGCGTTAGGATAACAGTTCATGAAAACTTATAAAATACTTTACAAACTTGTATTCGAAAAAATGCTAAAATAAATTAAACTAAGAACACATTCTCTTAAGTACTATTTCGACAAATAACAACCGGGGAAAAGAGTTTATCAAACTTTTTCGTGACAACACACAAAATGAAAAAAAAAAACACTTGACATACTTTTTTCTTCATATTTTCGTATATAAGATATACTTTATAATTTCCATATTTTTTACCGGAGTATTGTCACATTATGTTGAATAACACTGTTTTAGTTTACTATTTTTATAAAAATTTCATTGAATTCTAAAACCTGAAGACCAACAAATATTATATACGATTGAAAATTTAAATTATCCTACTAATTAAATCTTATTTATTTAAATTAAGAAAAATAAAAATAAGAGACAACAAACATTAACTACAGGCCAATCCATATAAAACAATACCGCACCAACAAAACGCATTTTTGTAATGTTTTTTTTTTTTTAAATAAACATTATTATTAAAGTTTTGAGAAACATTAACAGTTCAGTCAATATTTATTGAGTTATTTAGCAACATCTATATTTTTTTTTACAAATCGCCAATAAATTGACAATATTAATTGGCAGATTGCAACAATATATTTAAAACATGAATATAACAAAGCGGTAGTGTTTGACTGCACTAGTCTCCAATAAGTAGTAATCCAGAGGGGTAGGCAGAGATTATGGATTTCCATTTGGTACGATCCTGGCACACCTCTCTCGCTTCATGTACATCCATACATCGACGCATACATGCTCGTCGGTTACGGGTACTTCTTACATGTCAATAATTACCGGATTATTTGAATTCATATAAAATTTAAAAATAACTCGTGCATCAAGTTTCACGACTGTAATCTTCATATATTTATTGATACGTATAACTAATTGCTATACTATATTTGTTTGGTCGTGTCAAACCGTAACAACATTTAAATATATATTTTTTAACCTCCAGACATCTGACCGGCAAGTCGACAGTGAAGCCACATAAAAGTTGCCAACTGGCGACACAACATCCCGTCGTAACATCACCCGCGTTAAGAGATCAAAGAATCCATTTAGAATAATTTGTATGGAAAACTATTTCTGGAGATATATAAATCTATGACTTTAAACATTTAAGCAGTTTTCTTCATCATTTGTACGTTAGGTTTTTTTTAACTCTTAAAATAGGTTATCTATTTAATTTCAATTATTATTATTACTGTAATTTACTGACATAAAATTACAGTAAATATAATTCATTTATATTTATAAAGTTAGTTACATTTCTTTTCTTATCATAGAACAAAGCCAACGTTTTTTACATAACACAGTCTACAGACTATTTACAAGTTGGTCCTATTTTTATCCATATTAAAGAAGAAATTGTTTGTTCCAGTAAAATTCAAAAAGTACTGCAAATATTTAAAAAAAATTATCTACAGAAATCTCTTAAGACATTAGAAAATTACAGCGAGTACATTTATTTAGAAACAAATATGTCTGTGACGGAATTTTTCAGAGCTGGCGTTTAAAATCGGACCATTAATATTGTGCTGGTTAAATGTAACTAATACATTAATATATTTATTCAGTAATGTGTTCATTTAGTTTGTTTATCCATATAATGTCTTTGTTCCACTACAACACAACACTCTTGGGTATTTGTTTTGTTATTTCTGTTGTAAATATTTTTACTCCAGTCTGCATATTTCTGTACTCTTCAAAATGCAGCAATCATCTCCAACACGACACTAGTGCGTGCAGTCTGTCAGTTTGTTGTCGCTCCGCTTGCGGTTATCGTTTGGTCACTGGTTAACAATATTTTTCTGTATGTTAAATAATGTATGTTTATTTAAAACATATATTTCATTTATTTTAACTGGTGACGTCACATCACTAGTGGGTGCGCGTGTCGTGTCTCTGTGTTTTGTTGCGCTTGTTCCCGTGTCACTGGTCCGCGACGTGCTTCTGTATGGCGCGGGGCGGGGCGCGAGGGCGGCGCGCGTGCTGCAGGGCGGCGAGCAGCGCGCGCCCCGCCCCCGCGCACACCTCGCAGCCGTCCCGCGCGCCCACCACGCGCGCGTTGCCAGCGAGTGAGTTAGCTATGTGCCTGAGAACATTAGAAACGATAATGAAATCCATTTTAAATCGTCCCCAGTCGTGAAGGGTACCTCTAAAGAAATACGACATAGGATATAAGACTACCAGTCCACACACCTGACCATGTGGTAGGGCAGCTGGTTGGTACAGATCCAGTCGAGCGCGGAGTCGGCGAGGGCCGCGCAGCCGCAGAACTTGCTCGCGTTCGCGCACGAGAAGAACACCACCACGCGCGCGCCCTCCTTAACAACAAATGTTTTGTTAGATTAGGTTAATTGTTTTTATTAAACTGTAGAAACTATGGATAAGTATTAAATATATCTCACCTGTCTGACCTTCTGCAACTTCTTAGCGGTGTTCTGCGTGAAGTTGAAGGTGCCCGAAGCTTGCGCGAGCTCGACGCAGTGCACGTCGTCCGCCTTCACGACGAAATAGCGCGTGTTGGCGTCGCTGACCTCCGCGTACTTCTCGATGTTGGCCAGCAGCGCCTTGCCGCTCGGCGACATGGGGCTCCGCGGCGCGGCGTGCGGCTGCGGGGAGAAGCCCTGCGCGCCCTCGCCCCGCCATCCCGGCCGCTGCCCGTTCCGGTACCCCCCGTACGTGTTCTGAGCCTGGTAGTAGTTGCTGGAGAGCTCGGTGCCGTACTGCGGATAGTACTTGCCCGCGTCGTGGCGGTACTCGTCAGCGTCGACCCTCGAGCGCCAGCCGGGCGAGTCCACGATGAGCGGCCTCGGCCTCTGCCCTATGCCGCTGGGCTGGCTCAGGCCCACGTTCTTCTCCTCCGCCCCGAGCACGTGGACGACCGTGTTCAGAATCTGTTCGTCGAGCGGCGTCATCGGCTTGGAGGGGTTCGACATCCGGCGGATGATGAGCGCGCAGAGCTTCTGACGCAGCAGGAACACGTTGACGGCGTCGGTCGCGTCAGCCGAGAACGCCATCCAGTCGTCGAGGATGAGGACGGCGGAGTCCCGCGCCGAGTTGTGGTCGTCCACCTCGCTGTCCGAGTCGCTCGACTGTCCGGGCGGGTTGGAGCGCTGACACATGGCCGTCGCCGGCAGCCGCAGCGAGCCGCCGAACAGCGCCACCGTCAGCGGCGTCACCAACGTGTTGCACCTTATGAAACAGAACCTGCCTACACGGGAGATCTCCTCGAACACCACCCAGTCGGTCGGCATGCTCTGGACGGACTTCTGCGACCCGCTCACCCCGCTGCCCCGGTTCAACGTGGAGCTGGGGTGGAAAGCCACCTTGACCTCCTTCGAGGTCCGGAGCGTGCACGTGTCCCGGTCGACTCGGGCTATGGAGGGGTAGAGGCCACTGACCAGCACCGCCTTCACGACGTGCCACTTCTCGGAGTTGGAGTTGACGTCCTTGATATCGCCGGAGCCGCGCGCCTTGACAAGGCACAGCGCTCTCAGCTGCGCCAAGAGCTGCGAGCGGTAGCCGACGATCATCTCCATGGTCGCGCCGCATATGAGGTTCTTGGCGCAGAAGGCCCGCTCGGTGCCGTTGGAGCGCGCCATCTGCCAGGCCTGGAAGGCTCGCAGAAGGGCCATGTGGTCCGAGTAGCTGTCGGAGGCGAATTCCTTGCGCGCGAGGCTGCCGCGCTTCCTGTTCTCCGGGTTCATGGATATCTGGAAGGGCTCCTTGTTGGCCAGGCTGCAGACTATCGTCAGCACCGGGTCGAGGCACTTCATGACGCAGGCGTACAGCAGCATCTTGCCCAGTTTGGGCTCGACGGTTAGGTCCAACAGATGCTGTCCTATCTCTGTGAGGTCTTCATTCGGTGTAAGAGCTCCTATCGTCTTCAGCAGAGTGACGGCGTTGCGAACCGCCAGGAACGAGGGCGGCTCGATCGCTTTGGACAGGAAATCCGCTATAGGCGTGTTGCCGGTGGTGAGCAGCTTGGTGTGCAGACACAGCTCCTGCAGCGGCACGCGCAGGATCTCGGGGATGGAGCTGAGCGGGAGGGTTTTGAAGCGTCTCTTGGAGCACATGTGGAAGCAGTGGCCGGGCTTGGTGCGGCCGGCGCGGCCCGCGCGCTGCTGGCAGCCCGCCCGCGACGTCCACACGCACTGCAGCGAGCACACGCCGCCGTCCGACTCGTAGTACTTCTCCTTCACTCTGCACGAGTCCACCACGTACACCACGTCGTCTATGGTGATGGAGGTTTCCGCTATATTTGTCGAAATAATAATTTTCCTGGCACTGGGCAACGGGTTGAAGACCTTCTTCTGGTCCAGCGTCTGCATGTTGCTGTGCAGAGTGAATATTTGATACTTCATCGCGTTCATTTCGGCGCAGGACTGTATCAGGTCCCTCAGTGCCACTATATCGTCATACCCTGGTAGGAACACTAGTATGCTGCCCTTGGGGAGGTTCACGTGGATGTGTTTGATGAGAGCCAGCATTAGGTCGTGGTCGATCAGCTCTTCAGAAATGGAGTGGTGGTAAACGTCCAGCAGGAAGTTGTCGGCGGCATTGTCTTCTTCGTAGTTGTCTTTGGTCTCCTCGTTGGAGGTGAACGAGGCCAGGAGCTTGGCGCACTCCGAGTGACCGTTTTCGACGGCGTAATCGTACGCGGTTTTACCACTTTTGTCTTTGTAATTTGGATCGGCGCCTGGAATCGATAATTATTTAATTAGTTTAAAAGATGTTACTTTATATATGACAGAGGACTATGTGGCACAAGTCCCACCGCTGGGCTGCGGCCACTCTGTCACTGACCGATGTGCAGGATGTGCTTGGCGGTCTCGGCGTGCCCGTGCGCGGCGGCGGCCATGAGGCCGGTGCGGCCCGAGCGGGACTGCGCGCACTGCACCGGCACGCCCTCCGACATGTACATGTACAGGATCTGGCAGAACGAGTCCTGGAACAACACGAGTACACTTGGTATTTGGTGGATTCAGATTGTAAAAGAAGTTTTTTACGTGACTGAGGGGAACAATTTGGTAAAAATCGTCCAACTTTTCTTTAAACAAAAAAAAAAACATGTAAGTGTTTTAAAAATTTAAAATAAAAGCAAGAAATAGAGAAAAAGCCGACCGAATTCATACTTGAACTGTGGAGACCGTTACTTAAATCGCCGAATGGACCGCAAAAACAGCAATATTAAAACATACCATGCTGCCTTCTTGGAAACATTCTTCTAGAAATTCGTCCATATCCGCCTGCAGAGCGGGATCGATGGCGTTCTCTTTCTCTTCTTTACTGACACTACTGCCACTTTCTTCTACATACTGCTTCTGTCCTGGAAGACGGAGTTTTTACATTTATAAACCTACACAATAATGTCATGTATGAAACTTTTGATTTTAAAAAAGCAATTCTATTATTATATGGGTAATGTTGTTTGTTTGTCCTCCATGTCTTCCGACTAGTGATGAGATTGTGAGGAAACTTTCATTGGGCGTACGAACAACGCCCGCCAAAGGTGTGACCCTCACCCTCTAGGTGTGACCAGTAGCTCTGTCCGGTGGTCAGCTTGTGCCGCAGCTCGCGCTCCGCCTGCAGCATGCGCCGGCTGCGGTATCCCGTCATCTTCAGCACGTCCTCGAGGTAGTAGCGCTGCACCTCGTGCAGCCGCCCCGGGATGGTCACCACCGGACAGTTGTTGAAGTACCTGGACATGTACAGTCAGCATTAACACTCCAGTTTGGAGTTGAATTCTCTCCTTACATGTCACTCTCTGACCTGGAGAATATCTGCGTGTCGCAGGTGGCAGACATGAGTAGCAGCTTGAGGTCCTTGTAGCGCGGTAGGGCATCGCGCAGCGCGATCAGCAGGAAGTCGCTGAACTTGTCGCGCTCGTGTACTTCGTCCACGAACACGTGCGTCACGCCTGCACGTTCACGTGAAGAAAAAATAATTAGAAAGATAGAGTCGAGCCTAAATAATGAAGGATACACCTCACACCTATTATTTACCTGCGAGGGAGCTTTCTCCAGCCATCAGGGTCCTGAGCAGCACGCCGTTGGTGCAGTAGGTGAGCACCGTGCGCGGGCTGATGCGTGACTCCAGCCTGATTTGGTAACCGATCGACTGACCTATCTTCTCCAATCTCTCGAAAGCCACCTGACAATGAAATGAGTCACTTTTCAACAAGCACCGAGAATAATAAAGCAAGATGCGTCACGTGTAATCACATTTCGTTACAAGAGAGAAAGAGAGATAAAATTTTTAAGATAGATAACTAAAGTAACTGACCCTCTCTGCCACCGCCACAGCGGATATCCTCCTCGGTTGCGTGCAGTAGATGCGCGCCGGCTGCTTGTGCTCCTGACACCAGTCCAGCACCAGCTGGGGCAGCTGCGTCGTCTTGCCGCATCCCGTCGCCCCCGCCACTATTATCACCTATAAATTATTTCATTTTAAAAATCTAAATTTTATAAACTTGGTAATAATGCCTTTTGTTCATTTTTGGTACCTATTTAATAAATGCCTATGCTATCTCTTAAGCTCTTTTTGTCGTCCAAACATTATTATGTAATAAAAAACTGTCCTGAAGGATGCCATGACAATGTAAAAGACATTCTATCAAGCAAAGTTGCAATTGAATGTAAATACAAAGCAGATTCCTTCATCCTCCCTTAGGACACAAAGAAAGTTAACATAGTTTTTTCAATATTTCAAAAACTGGAGGCATTTTAAAATAATCTTTTATAATATCAATATACTTTTAAGCAATATGTATTACAGTAAACATACGGTAACATTCGATTCCCGGGTCGGGAAAAATGATATTGGGTTTTTTCAACTTGATATCAGCCCAGAGTTTGGAATTTGTGCCCGATATGGCGATAGGCTCGCCCCCTATCACATTATGGGACGGAAAAACATATGGCGAAATGTGTTTGCACTAGTTGCACCTCTGCCTACCCCTTCGGGGAATACAGGCGTGAGATATGTAAACATACGGTGAAATGTCGGTGTACTAATTGCACCTCTGCCTACCTCTTTGTTGAACATTGGCGTGATGTATGTATTACCTGGTTGTGAGTGATGGCATTGATGAGTTCCTGTCTCTGTTCATACACGGGGAGCTTTTCTCTGAACTTTATCAGGTCAGGATTGTATGTTGTCATTGGCACCTGATAAATTAATAGTAACATTTTATGTAAAAAAAAATTAAATACAAAAAATGAAACATCTTGAAAATTTTGAATACAAGCTTTAATGTAACAAACAGAAAAAATTTAAGAGTATCACAATATATTTTATAGATAATCTATATTTTATAGTTAAAAAATATTGATTCAATATTCACAATGTTTAGTTCTTCAGGTTACCTGTGCAACACCATTACTGAGTTGTCCGAGCACTTTATGAGTAAGCTGTGGATTTCTCTCCTTGTCAGGGCAAGAGTTGAGGTCATCTTTCTCTTTGTTGGTTAGCGGGAAAGACGATATCATCTCCACTATACTACATCTCATGTTGGAATCAAGTATGAGCTTTGCATCATTCTGGATTATTGTGGAACCGGCGCGTTTAAATATGGTTATGTATCGATTCACTCCTGTAAGTTATTATATGTGTGACAGTGGGAAAATAATTTCAGTAACAGTAACATAATTATGAGAGCTATTATGTAGGTAAAAGTATTTTTTAAATATTTGTTATATTACTTTATTAAAGGTTATAAAATAATTATTTAGATTCAAACATCTTAGTATGATAGTGACTCCAATATGAGTGACAAATATCTCTTATAGTAAAAAAACTTTTACAAAATTTTAAAAATCGTGGTGCAAAAATTACCCTATATTTGTTACCCAACATTAGAACATAATGATTTGCACGCAAAATATTTTGAGTGTAAATCATTGAAATTTATTTGAATTATTAACATTCTTACAACAAATATTAATATTTAGGATTAGATTTTCATTTTAATTAGTATTGCTTATATTTCTATACAAGAGTAATAGGAGAAAATCAAAAAAATTTTTACCTTTCCCGCGCGATTTTGATTTTAGACCCAATTTAGCCACTGTCTCATGAAGAAAACCGCGCTCTTGCGCCGACAGAAATGTTGGAAACTTCAATTCTGTTTCATTTTCATCACTCAGAAATTTATCTAGCTGTATTTTCACTGCTATGCTAACTGATTCTGCTATAGGGAAATGTTTGTGTCCCATGTTTTTTTTACCTCTCTTTGAATTCATAATAGACATATTCTTTATAAATCTATCATAACACAACAACAGAACTATGAATAAGTTTAAGTACAATCAAAAATTGTTTACTATTCAAATAAAATTCACCTAAATAAAGACCAAATGATACATACCCAACGACATAGGTCAAAAATCTTTCAAAGAGTAGGCAAGTTAGGCAATGTGGTACTCACTGCACTGTGCCATCTACTGTGTATTTTTTAGCCTCAAAAATAACTAAAACCCATTTTTTTAGAATTTATGCATAATATAAACATACACTTTTTTAAAAAATAATATCATTTTTTGGTGCAGTTAGCTGTAAAGAGTACAAAAATGATTGCAATAGGAAACCTACATGTGTCAATGTTAAATTAAATGTCACATTTTTAACTTCAAAACAGTCTGTATTCATGCACGTGTTTAGGGAAAATATTTATAAAATACGCTAAAGAAATGTCGAAAAAGATCAAGCATTTGGTTGTTGATACGACAGCTTTTATCAAAGCGGAGAATCTTCTAAATATAGCTGAAAATGTTTACACCGTACAAGAAGTGATTGATGAAATTACAAATGATAGACAGCGTCGAAAACTTGTTGTTCTTCCATACGATATAAATGTTAAAGATGTATTCACTGAAAATATTAAATTTGTCACTGACTTTTCAAAGAAAACCGGAGATTATACGAGCTTGTCCGCTACCGATATTAAAGTAATATCTCTAACATATCAACTTGAGAAAGAAAAAGTAGGTACGGAACATCTTAAATCTGAACCTACAATGCAGAAGACTATTAAGGTTAGTGGTTTATCTGGATTCAATCTCCATCCCGAAGCAGATACTAAAACAACTACAAATGAAGAAAATGAATCGTCAGATATTAACAAAGAAACTAACTTAAGTGAGACTCCCAATTATAATCAATGCAAAGAGGATGGTGAAAAAGAAGATTTAGAGCTTCAAAAATCGGATCTAGTAAATGAAAATGAAGATAAAGTTGCTCAAGATAATATTGCTGAGCAAATAAAAAACATGGATTTAAAAGATGACAATGATATTAATAATGTTATGGTAAAAGTTTCGGATGATGATGAAGATTCAGAAAGTGAGGAAGAAACAGATAGTGAAGGGGAAGAATGGATCACACCATCAAATTTAGCACAAAAGAAAAAAGATATGGAAATGGGAGAGTTTGAAGAAAAAAGTGTGGAAGTTGCTTGCATTACTTCAGACTTTGCTATGCAGAATGTTTTAAAACAAATAGGGTTAAATGTGACTGCCATAGATGGAAGAATTATAAGGCAGCTTCGTACGTTTATCTTTCGCTGCACAACATGTTTTAAGACAACTAGTGTGATGACAAAGTTGTTTTGTTCTAAATGCGGGCATGCTACATTAAAAAAAGTAGCAGTTAGTGTGGATGATGAGGGTAATCAACACATCCATATCAATGGACGTAAGCCTCTCACTGCCAGGGGTAAACGGTTCAGCTTACCAACACCAAAAGGAGGTCAACACTTCCAATATCCAATACTCATAGAAGATCAACACATACACAAGAGATTTGCGACAAAATTGGCACGAAAGAAAACAAATGCCATGGACCCTGATTATACAGCAGGTTTCTCGCCCTTTGCTGTGAAGGATGTCAACTCTAAATCAGCAGTTTTGGGTATAAGGGCCAATAAGCAGGATGTTAAGTATTGGATGAAAAATTATTCCAAAGGAAAGAAATAATATATAAGAATAAAAAATATATTTAACACTGAAATATATGCTTTATTTTATAGAAACATTCATGTCTAACATCAATCTTACAAGAACAAAACATTTTTATATTGTTTAATTGATTGATCAATTTAGTTGGATGACAATTTCTTATCTAGAAAGGTGAATACTGAATCTATACACTTGGCTGAGGTCATCTCATGACGAGGATGTCCTGTAATAAGAAAAATAATTCAAATATTAAATTTAAGTGCATAACCACACCAAAAGTACATATAAAAAACATCTTCATTTTCTAGCACTTAATTCTACACTAAAGAGCAAAAACTATATAATATGATTACCGGCTTGCAAATCCTAAAGATTTAATTTAATGATTAAATATTTTCTATTTCCTGAATACCAGTGGAAAACATTAGTCAAAAGCATAAATATGTATACAGTGACAAGGCTGCAAAAACATGTATCCACCTACAGATTCAATAATATGTACTCAATGAATTAAAATAACATATTTTTACTTTTAACCATGAATTACATTCGAGTCATAAAAGTACTAAATGTTGAATATATATTATTGTCTCTTTTTGTATACAATTTAATGAAACAATAGCGTATACATATTTATGGAGTGTTTCAGTGGTTACAGTTTGTGCTCTTTATGTTGAGTACATAGTTTTGAATCTAAAGTGTGCATACATGTTTTTGTAGCATTAAACTTTTTACATATTAACACTTTTGACTTTACAGTAGATCTCTGTCATACAATAAGGACTACTCACAACCAATGAGTATGTGTGAGAATCATACCCCAATGGAAATTTGGTAATTTCTGTCTATGTGCAACTAGTGCACCCACATTTCGCTATATTTTTTCCGTCCCATAATGTGATAGGGGACGACCCTATTGCTATATCATGCACAACATGGGTTAAGGGTGAATATTTATTTATTTAAAAACTAAGTATTTTTATAACTAAGCAATGAGTACAGTAGGGTAGTTCATTAGCAGTTATAGGATACTTTAATTGTCATTAGTTTTAGCATATTCAAAAAACCTAGCACAATCATAAATACCAAGGTATTACTGAAGCCCAAAAATGTTCCAAGAATCCTGTAGAAATAACAAGAAGTTACTGAAAATCTAATAAGTAATATTTGCCATAGACATGTGTTGCGTCTATACTAAAGTTATTGTGTCTATTACCATAGACACAACTTTTAATTATAAGTGTAAAAAACATCACCTGCTGATACTCTAGTTATGTCAAACTCCGGTGTTTTCATTGGTGTGTCAAGTGGAGCGGAGCAAGATATCCAGTTCTTGGAAACCTTAAATCAGCAATTATATTAAACATGAATACACCATTTATACAACACAATATTGTTAAATTTTGGCTATGATATACCTTTTTGAGATAATCAGTAACTTTAAACTCGCTGTACCCATGTACCGAATCTGTCATAGCGATGCCTTTCACTCGTTGCTCAAATTCCTCCTTAAGCTGATCAGCCAGAGTGACAGTGATAACCCCTCCGTAGCTATGTGCCACAATCAATATCTTTGAAGCTTTAGCATGTCTTATATAATTGTCCCATACATATCTTGCATGTTCTTCACCTGTGCTGCTGTTTGTTATTTTTTGATTCTCACCCCGACTATTGTCATTGGGGTTCAATATCATCACTCCATAACCTTTGGCAATAGCTTTCTTTACATATGGAATCTGTGTTCCCAAATCCAAACTTTCATTTATGATCAAGCTGTAAAAAGTTGAAATTGCTATTAATTTTTGTTTAAATTTCAATAAAATTTTGTAAAAATTGGCATAATTGTGCAACAACATTTCCATTAGTCAACATGTTATTTATTAAATTGTCAACAAAATGGTTGTATATATATGTGATCAAAAAAAAGGTTTCTTAACAGTCCTTAGATATCCTCTATTGAATATAGGCCTCATGAATCAACACAAAAGTTGATTTCTTGCCAATACTCAATAGACTCATCCAGTAAACCATACAACCTTAAGTTTTATTATTTCCTATATATAATATATACATACGCCCGAGACCATTGACCAGCTCTAACTGCACCGGAACCTTGAATTAAAACCAACAAGACATCTTTCAAGTCATAATCCCTTGAGACATAAATGAATGTTCCTTCTTCCGGTGTTGAATCTTTTGGTACCGGTAAGCGAATCATTTTCTCCTTAGATTCAAGCAGTTGGTACACATAATTAGTGACAACAGCTCCAAGTTTTTCGTAATGAGCCTGGCATTCCTCGGGCTCAGTGCTTATATCGTACTGGAAGGGTTCCGAACTTAACATCTTATACTTGCCAAGCTTCCTCAACTGTCCATCTGTGATGACAAAAAACATGGATCATTGTATTAAAAAAAATGCTACTTGAAGTTTAAAAAGGTTGACATTAAACTAATAAATAATAAATTATGTAATAAAATGCCTCATATAGATGAGCTATAAAAATAGTTTTAAAAATTCACATAAATAAATACTAAATACAAAAATGTCTATAAATTTTTGTCAAGCATATAGCTTGCAATAGATACAGCTAGCTTGATAGATATCAGTAAAAAATTATAGAATTTTCTCAAAACATTTATATATCTATATATGCAAAATAAGCGTTACATAAAGATATGTTTAAGGATGAATTAAAAAAATATTTTTGTGAAATTTAAAAAGTAAGTATTGTATACTTACCGGCATTAAATGCGTATCCCATTTCGGATAGCGCCATAGTTACATCAACCATGTTCCTAAGATCTGTATAAAACAGACAACAATCTTGACTAACCTTAAACAATTTCGGCGAAATCAATCTTTCAACCGAAGATATGATTTTGGTTAGTTTTTTTGACATTTAGTTGTTTGTAAATACTATAGAGTTTGCAAATAAATAACTGTTCGATTACGTGTTCGTTATTCGGCACAGTCCGAGAGGAACTGCCATTGTCGTCTAGGGCCCGGGTAATCGATAAAGGTGGGATAACAGCTTTATTGATTTCAGTGCAGGACATCTGCGTGCAACTGCATCTAGCTATCTAGCTAATAGCTATAGTATTTGACATTGACATTTATATCTGATAGTTTTCCTATTTCTGAACAATTGTCAACCTTATATGCATGGAAATAAAACAAAATTTAATTTCGTTGAAGAAAGCTTTTTAAATCCACAACAGGTGTTTCAATCAGCTCTAAAGCTTTAACATGTAATTAGGGGCCTAAAATAACAATAAAATAGATTTTCATTTAAAACATTTATTTTATTAGTAAGTTAACAAAACAGTCATGTCAAATATACATTGTATAGATAGAGCTAGTAAATTATAGTTCTTTATGAGTTTACTCATTGTACCAATCTAAGAACAGAAGTGTAAACGACATGACGAGTAAGAAGAAGAGAATGTAAACTCTTAGACCCGCATTTCTTTGGATGGCTTGTTTGATTTGTTCATTAGCATCTTTCACATTTTCTGTTGTTCCAACAACTGTGTTGGATATCCTGTCTATGTCCTGCTCTTGTTGGAGCACCTGAAATATAAAATAATATTAGTTTTGTTCTAAAATGATTTTATTACTTTTCTTTCACTGAATAATGAATAAGTCCTTGATTGATATAAATATAATTGTACTATCTATTACACTATGATTTTCTTGTATAATTTTTTTTGCACTACAGTATGCATTTTTATTCTAATTGAATATCATATAAGTGCTACCTTCTGTTATATGTGTATAAGAATTATTTGGAAAATTTTATAAAAATGGGAAATATTGCAGACCAGCCCCTTTGCTTCTGTAGAAATAAATAATTAAAAATTACCGAACAAATTAATTAAAGTTAAAATATTTAAAAGTGTACCTTTTCAGTGAATATTTCTTGTAACTCTGCAATGTGCAGCACCTTACTCTCAATTTGCTTCACCTCTTCTGTCATACTGTTCAGTTCATTTAAAAGCTGAACATTTTCAGATTCAAACATCTGAAGCTCTTCTGAGTCTAGTTCACCCTCATCAGACATAATTGCCATTTCACTTTCCGACAGATCCATTTTGGTCTTCACTAAATCTGTCTCATCAGACTCTGTAGAATTAAAAACTTTTTCCTCATCATTTTCTTCCATTTTGTTGCGATTGAAACGGTTTCGAACTGAGGACTTAGTTGTTGGTGGTTCGAGACGTGACAATTTACGAATATCAAGAGCTCTTTTAACCCTTAAAGCTTTAAGTTCGCTGTGGATTTTACAAACTGCTTTTAAGTAGGTGTCAATAAGATCTATTACGGCATCCATAAACTCTCTCAACTGTTGAGAGACAGCTACCTTACGGTTATCATTTCTAAATTCCTTAAGCAAGTGAGAACATGTGTTAATGATCCTTTGAGCTCCAGTGTCGATCTGATCTCTTTCTGCCTCGCTCATTTCGTCACCGGTCTCATTGTTAAAGAAACTCAAATATCTTGCTCTGTGTTCCAACAAAAAATCTCGTAAGCGTGTAATTTGGCAAGTGATATCTTTAGCTGTTAAAGTAAATTCGCTTTTCGGTTTCGTTCTTAGGAGACGTTGTTTATCATCGTTACTAGGACTTTGTATACCGAATGTTTTATTGCGTGTTTTTACTGTTTTTATACAAGCTTTAAATAGCGGAGTTATATCCATGTTGATTTTTTTCTTTCCTTCGAATGTGATATTTACAAAATCGTTTTATAAAATATATAAAATCTCCAAATTAAATGTCGATTGCCAAGTTGCCAACATGCCAAATACTACTTGACTAACTAACTTGACAGATGACATGTAACAACACTAATTTCTGAATTTCCTTATATTTAGGGCGAAATTAAATGAAATACGAGTTTTATGTTAAGAGATATTTTAAGGGACTTTATATTTTTAAGAAATACTATAAGACTGAAACACATTCTTTACACATTTTATATGCACGTAAACATTTTTTTTTAGTAAATTCTAATATTTAATGAGATTTATATTTCAAATGATTAAGTAACACTTAGAATTTTATTTTTACAAATACTGTTTTATAAAATTAACTTAAATTTGACGTCCAAATAATTTACGTTTAATTTATTTTTCATCTTTATTCCATGGTCATAACAAATTTAAATTTCGTGTAGAGTATTTATAATCTGTGTTTACGCATACTTTTAGTAAAACAATACGCGATGTTATGTTATATTTATCAAAATCTTATTATTTTCTTGTATTTGGTCTCATTGCATGAAAAATTAAAAAAAGTTGAAGGCTTCAGATTCTTAAATTATTATTAGGTTTCCATAATTATATTTTAAACTTATTAAGAAGCATGGGATCAACAGGAAATGGTCACGAGATCAAACATTCTATACCCACAGATATTCTTGATGATTTATGCAGGTTTGTATTTTGGAGTTGAATATTAATAATTGCAAAAGATCCATCATCTCATTTTTGACAATTGCATTCAAGGATCTTTTGATAAAATATGTCAAGTCTTGAGTAAGACTGATTTAACGATATACAAAATTAAATTTTAAGGGAGCTTTACCGAGATTTTTTTTCAGTTATTTATTCGGATAAAATGGAAGTATAAAAGAATTGTAGAGAAAAATTATACTTTTGACCTAACTTCCCTTAAATGCTATTTAGGCTCGGAAAATATGTAATAGAATCATAATGTACATATCAGCTATACTTTTATTAATAATATTAATTAAATGTAAAAAAATTTCAGCCGTTTCATAATAAATTTGCCACCCGAGGACAGGGGTAACTTGGTCCGGATTTGTTTCCAAATAGAGCTTGCACATTGGTTCTATCTTGATTATTACTGCACAGATAAATCCAAACGTCTCAATCGATGTGGTATCAGGGAGTTTGCTGCACATATTTTTCAGGTATGTGTATTTTGTAGTAATATTCTAGTCACAAATACTTTTTGTTGATTGGATAATTTATTATTAAATACTTATATCACATAGATAATAAATTTTTTGTTATCTAGGAGGCTGTGTTTTCTACAAAATATTAAAAAAAAAATTTCTAATGATTTTGAATCATTGCTCAAATAATGTTATTAACAATTTATCGTAACAATTATCTTCAATTCCCAATATATACTAATACAGTAACTAGTAAATCATGTCATAAAAACCTCTTAATCTTTCCTTCTTTTAAATTTAACTCAATACAAAATTACATTTCAATAAAGTAATATACAACTTTATCCAGCATGTGCCACAACTGCGAGAGCATGTGAGCAGTCTGGACGCAGTGCTGGACAACTGGCGTGAGTACAAGCAGACCGTTCCAACATATGGTGCCATCCTGTTGGACACAGACCTGACGCATGTGCTGCTGGTGCAGTCCTACTGGACCAAGGCATCCTGGGGCTTCCCAAAAGGAAAAGTCAATGAGGATGAGGAGCCCTGGAAGTGTGCTGTTAGGGAGGTAAGTAATGGCAATCTGAAGCATTGTTTCTTTTAGCATATGTTTTATTGATTATCTATATGTTGTTTATTAAAAATACCTAAATTTAATTATTATTATTTCAGGTGCTAGAAGAAACAGGCTTTGATATAAGTAAACTGATTAATAAGAACGACTATATAGAGGCGATAATACATGATCAAATTGTCCGCCTTTACATTATAGGTTACATACCTAGAGATACAAAATTTCAGCCTCGCACCAGGAATGAGATTAAGGCATGCGAATGGTTCCCATTGGCCGATTTGCCTTCGAACAGGAAAGATATGACGCCGAAAGTGAAAATAGGTGTCGGTCCTAACGCCTTTTTCATGGTCGTTCCCTTCGTGAAGCGTATGAGGCGTTGGGTCACCGAAAGAAGTACCAGAGTATACAACGGGACCAGAAGAATGAGGCACAAGTCAATGAGTGAACTAGAATCAGTAACAAACAAAAACAAACAGAAGATCTCATCGGGTCTTCAAAATGAGATTCAGGATTATCAAAACGAACAAAAATTCAAGAATAGACCCCAAGATAATCATGGAACTCAATTAAACCATGGGGCTCAACTAAATCACGTAACTCAACTTAATCACGGAACTCAACTAAATCACGGAACTCAATTAAATCACGGAGCCCAAGAAAATAACAGCGCCCGAGATCATATCGGCCAAGAAAATGTAGCCAGTGGAAGTGGAAACAAACCTAATAACGATAATATATTTAGAAAAGAAAGAAAACAAGCAAAAAGACAATTGTTTACACCGCAGAATACTCACACGAATAACTGTTCCCCAGTACAAAAAGACAACACTAACACGAATGAGGAAAATTCATTGATAAACTTCGTGGCGCCATCTTGGGCCAACTTCAAGTTTGACAGGACCGCCATTATGAATTGTCTTACTTAAACGCAAGAAAGAAATTTCACATGTTTGATCTCTGACTGAAGTTATAACACTGTTATGTGATAACAGCAACTTTTTGGCTTTACTTTTTACATACAAAATATTCACTTTAGTAGACAAAAATCGTTTTATTTCAAAACTTAATTCCTGTTGACAATAACCTAAATCATTTGTAATGGTTCAAAAGACAACAGAGATAATAATACACCTGACTTAAAATTGAGCTGTGTGGCTACAGGGAGTCACAATGAACAATGCATACGCGCTATCCATCCCAGTACATATATATTTTTTGTTTGTAAAAATTCTTACTTAATTATTGTTGGAGCATTTTACAATTATTCGTAGTATAATCTCGCCTCGTCTCGCCGTTGGGTTATCAAAGGTTAATTGTGAATTACACTACGCAGTAATGCATCAGGATACTAAGGTCCTATTGCTGAGAGGTATAAGCTAAATGGTAAAAATATTTCCAAAAGCGAAATTTTTCGTGAATAAATTGACAAGTGAAACAATAATGAAAAGACGAAAAAAGTTTTATATATATCATAAACATTAGGTACATAGGAAATTCAAATAAATATCACATCAGAAATGTCTGAATCATTATAAAACTAAAATAAAACAATAACTTACAAAATATATTATTTACAAATTGTTCTAAAACATTCCGCTCGCACCAAACTCGAACTGACGAAATAAATACAAATTTAGTAAAAGTTTTTTTTATACACAGGCCTAAATAGCTTACCTATGTATTAAAAAAATTGTCAGACATTACGAAATTAAGCAAATATTTAGAATTAAAATAAAATGGTTGTTCATTTCTTTACATATTTAAATTAATTTTAGTATTAAAATATTACTTTCAAGGCTTTTTATTTGAAGATACTGCAGGAAGGGAGTCTTTTCTTTTTATAACGAATTGTCAATTGCTCTAGTGTCTTATTTAAAATAATAACCTTCATATAAATTGCATTATTTCTATTTACATATCACATTCATTTTGAATATTTATGTTTTTAGAAAAAATCATAGCCCACTAATTTTTTACCTACAATAATGATTTTCGTTCTTATCCAAATATTGTCGAGAATGGGTCCGATGACACAGAAGTACATAAGTTTAAATCTATAAAATCTGATTTGTTTTAAGTCGAGTAATAAAAAAACGCAAGGTAAACAAGTACATAAGAAAAAATAATTATAAAAAACACTCGGGATGAAACAAATAAAATGCAGTCAAAGATTGGAACGTAATTATCTATGTAATCTGTAATGAAAATTAACTGTTCAGTTAATTTTCATAACATTCTAGTTTATTTATTAAATATTATTTTGTAATGGTAACATACAGATATATGAAAGATTGCATTATAATTTAAATTACATCAATAAGTCATAAAAACCTGTATTTTACTTTTTTGTTAATTCAGGTATATAGGACGTCAAGAAGCGCTCAATTAAAATACTAGGAATTATCTTGATTTCAAATACCCTACTTAGAGTTACAGATTGCATTCAGTATAATGAAGACATAGGAAACCATAGATATGTTCGCTATACACTTAGGGCTTTTTTGTCACTTCTTTTTAAGGGCACGCTAATTCTCGAAAGTAGAAGTTTATAATTTTTTATATTCCCTTCACCTATCCTTTGGTGTCCCCGCGTGCCTCTACAAAAAAGCCCTGCATACACTTATTTTATATTTCCTCCATGATCAACCTGTACGTTGTCTGTCAGTCCTCGTTGGTGAGTCGTGTGGGAAGGTTCTGTCGGTAGCCACGCAGCAGCACGTACACGACGCCCGACAGCGCGAGGATCACGGGCACGCCCAGACCGACAGATATTATGACCACAACGAACAGAGAGAAGCTCTCCCTGGGGGGTGCTCCGTAACCGATTGTGTACGACCTGAGAATAGTGCATTTCATTCAAATATTACTTACACTTGCAGAATATTGCTTAAGTAGAGTGAATTTACTTAAGCTACCTATGGAAATTTGGTAATTCAACATTATAAATATTAAAAGGAGCGATATATTGTTATAAATTGAGAAACACTAATAGATGGTTAAATCTGCATTTTAGCCAATAGCTGTATTTTAAATATTTCTGAGGAAGAAAGTTATAATTTATATGTAAAGTGTATACTATATAAATACTAATAAATATCTGAATAACAAATTTGGAAGTAATGGAATGTGAAATATAATAAAAAATAATTATAATTTTTTTACAGAAGACTCATTGTAAATGACCACAAGTGTTCAATTGAAAAAGCTCATATGTTTGTTATATGATCTGTACACTCACCAGGCGGTGTAGTTGTATCTCTTGTAGAAGCCGTCCCCGGGCTCTCCGAAGCAGACCACCATGTCCTGCATCAGCAGATTGTCCTCATCGAAGCCCTGATAGAATGTCTTCAAAGTGCTCCACTCTGGTAATGATGTCCTGTAAACGGCACCATGTTTAGATATTGACAAGAACAACATCTATATATATATAGATGTTGTCTTTTGATTTTTAAGATATACGGTACATGCTGTATACTCAGATATACAGGATGTCCCATGTGAAACATCTCAATATTATTTTCGTTTATTTATCTCTGTGCAGGAAGCCGTGGTACCTATTGAAGTCTGAGACGTGCGCGACGGTGGAGCTGGCGACGTTGCGGCCGCGCTGCGTGTAGCCCACCGGCCGGAACTGCAGGAACCCGCCCGCGTCCTCGGAGTACGACGCCGGCGTCTTGATTTCTATTATCTGCACACAATTAAACAATCTTTCTTTTGCTTCTGTTTTTGTCGTATTTAATTACAATTTATCTTTACATAGTATAAAAAACAATCTCGCTGTACACTAAGATAATAATGCTACTATCCGGATTACTAGTAAACACTAATAAATATACCGGCTACAAATAGGACTTAATTTTTTATACTTTAAATTTCGAAACGATCGATGATGATAAATTTTTAGGAATGGGGTGAGAAGGGAGTATAAAAATATATAGACTTACAACTTTAGAGAATTAGCGTGCCCAAAAAAAAGATACAAACCTCAAAGACACCGGGCGTATGCTCATCATCCAAGCTTTTCCTCATGACGTTATGCATGGTGCCGGACGCGGGGTCGGTGCTGACGAGCAGCAGGCGGAGCGCGAACCGCGACGAGTTGAACTGCCGCGAGGTGGTCATGTTCACCAGGCTGATGTCCACTAGAGTGGAATTTGCTGTGTGGATCAGATGGGGCAGTTCCGCCGCGTAGTCTTTGTAAGGCAGGAGGTCGAGCTGTGTAGATAAATATTTTATTTTTTAAATTTCTATATCGTTTCGTATAACTTGCATGCTAATTATATTAATTTCAGTAATTCTCTGATTTAAAATAATTACTATAAATATTGATGGGATTTATTCCTAAATTTATATTTTATCATTTATAAGCTTTTTTTTCTCTATAAAAATGAAAAATAGAATAAACAACACACATATAGATAAAGTGCGACTTAAAAATAGTTTGCCATTTAAGGAATTCTTGTCCCATTTGACTTTACCCTGAACTTATCAAAGTATACAAAGATCATACCTTGACTTCAATGATGTCTCTACTACTGTTTTGATGGAGGGAGCCGTGCAGGCGCACCATCGCCTCTCTCTCAGTGATGATCTGCTCCTTTAGCTCCCATGACACTTTTTTCAGGGACTGACTGTGTCTCCAACTCCTCTCATCCATCCGACCCTTGTCCTCGAGGTCATTGTATTCATATAGCTGGAAATACGGAAATTATTCCATGAAATACACAGTACTCAAAAGAATATGTGAAAATGTAGAGACATGTATATATACATATA
>JAABKM020000013.1:408547-448212 GCA_016277805.2 Papilio aristodemus | reverse complement strand
TATATACACATACATACATATAACATTACTAAGTAACAGTAACAAATTGTAAATACGAATGTGTGCAATTTGTGTGTGTGTGTGTGTGTACAAGACAGTTTTTTTACACTTACATTTGGCCAATTTTGTTAAAATTGTCAAAAGGATGTTAAGAAGTGAGTCCTTAATGAAGATATAGCAACAGTAATATCACCTACAAAGCAGTGAATTTTTCACTTGTAAAACCATAACAAACCCATTGGCAAAATATGACAAGATTGTTGGCTGAATCACACAGAGTACTACTATGTCATAAGTTTCTATTTGTCAAGAAGTTAAGATTATTTGTGTATAAGTTAGGGTCATAGGTTCAAATTTATTTTACACTGGAAATATAAAACAGGCAGCTGCAATCACTTCCATAATTGCAAATGTTTTGCGAATGACTAACACATTATTAAATGTGTCTGTTACAGAACAATCAACCTAATTGTATTGGTTTAAGTGTTGTTATATTTAAACAAATTATATAGGGCATTGAGTCATGACAAATGGAAATGTATATCTTTATTGTCATTGTGAACAGTACCATCTGTTTTCTTTTTGATAATTTATTTATATGTACTAAATTATTTGTAACCAATGAATTGTGAACATTGTTAAATCATTAAATTATGATTTGATATTGCTAACAGATAGCTTGTTTGCGTTTTGTTAAAGTTTAAATAAGAAAGGAATTGCATATGATGCAAAAGTAAGTGGCAGTATCGGTAGGGGACATAGGTGTGCTAGGTTCATACCCCCAATCACTATTACTATGATAAAATGTTAACAGAGAATTTCATCAGTATTATTTGATAATTACAAAATTAAATTAAACATTAACCTTATCAATAGCTGTAGCGAAGCTGTACTGTATTTTATCAGATACTGTAAAGTTAATGGGTCTCACTCCATCCCAACCTATACACATTGTAGAGTTGACAGCAGATACTGCTAATATCATTGTAGGTATCCCTCTTGTGAAGTCCCATACTTGATGGATTGTGTCCGTTAGTCCCTCTGCCCGTACATAAACTAGAGTAGAGGACAAGCTACAGTTTCTACACCCTGGATTTATCTCGGCGTTTATCTGGAAGAAAGCATTAATTATTAAAATGTGCACATCTTTATTAGATTTTGATGTATATTGGAGTTATTGTTTATTATATTTTTATTTACAATGGTCAAAAATTTAATCATTTATTTTCGTTTTTTTTTACTCTAACTATGGCTTGATAATTGCAAATAAATTTTTTTAGGTAAAAAAGTCAGATAAACCAAATAAATCACTGATTAATCATCATATTTTTTTATGTTATTCTCCTTTTTGTTCCTTGTCAATGTAAGTTTCTCTAAATAATATTATTGGTATTATGGTTAGTCTCTTGAAATAGATTTTGTAGAATTAATTATTTAAGATGAAAATTAAGATCAGTTCATAAACAAAATACAAAACTTTCACTAATTGTGAAATATCACAATGAATAGTTAAGGAATCTATGATCGAACCACCCACAAAAATTCTTTGTTGTGGGTGGTTTCTTAGTTCAATTAATATTAATTAATGATATCACACGGAAATCATATAAATCTTACCGTTCTGTCCTGTCCATGAGCAGTAGTATTCAATAAAAATACAATTATAGCAATAACATACGACGTTATCGGTGAAGAGAACATTATTTATTTTTACAACACTTTTTGTCTATAAACAATGAGTTCACAAGTCAATTTACATGTCACCTAACAAATAACTGATAAAACAGCACGTGCGACTTCGACCGAAGCGTAAAATATAATAATATGATAAGGTGAATACGGAATTTGTCTTACTTTACACTTCCTTTTATAATTTGTAAATGCACAATGGTATACATTAATCACGTCATTGAAATATTATGCTACTAAATTTTGGTTACCTTGTTTTACGCGAATTCAAAAAGGTTAATAAGTCATCTAAAATTTACTACGTAATATTTAGTTAGTGTTCAGAAATTAAGATTTCAAAATGACATTGACATTTTGATTTTATTACAAATTGATAAATTATTGTCTAAAAATTCAGGTATCTTTCGCAGTTATATGAGTTGAAAATATTTTAATAACTTATAAATAAAATGTTTTACTTCTCGGATTCGAATTCTGGGTCGGGCAAAAACAAATATCACAAAGTGATATTTGTTTTTTTATGTATGTTAATCGTATAGTGAACTTAAGTTTGCGTTATTTTGTTAAATTTAAAACGAAAGATAAAAATAGTTTACATTAAATTTAGTTTACTAATTTTTGACAGTTTATAATATTTCTAGACTGATTATATATTTTATAATATATTAGGAAATAAAATTTTTCTTAAGGTTTTTATTTCTTTATTTACACATTAATGTTATCTTGAGGCTTGCTATGTATCTTGCGGGCTTCCTCGTCGCTCTTCGGCGAGTGTTCACGTTTCCCTTCCCGTCTCTGTTTGTTTTTGTGCTTGTTTTGATTTCGTATCGCCTTCGACATTTTGTCTTCGCCAACACTGTTAACAATAGATAACGTCACACAAATACTTCACTTCATATAATGTTACTAGTTAAATACACCCAAAATATAAAATACAGCAAAGGTAGGTAGGAGGTTTTATCATGTAGGTTTTTAACCCTATTGTTTTATACGTACTTGATAGCAGCTCTAGAGCCAGGTCCCCAGTACGGCGCCGGGTTGAACTGGAATCTTAAGCGGCCGTCCCGCCTACTGACAGGGTTCGCGTCTGCCCTCTCGCTCAGGTCTATCGCTGTCTTCGTCTCTTGGCTCAGTATGTGCCTTGCTACCGGATCTGCTTCTAACCTGGAAATTATTATATAGAAATTAATAAACGAGCACTACCTCTTATGTGGTATGGTTCATTTCCTACTTATTTAGTATGGGCAATATGACTGTAGTTTATAGTGTTAAGGTTTTGGTTTCAGTCTTTATGGCTGGCCAAAATTTCTCTATTGTTTTTGAACCGTCGAAAGTGATATCGTTAAATTGTGAATTGATATTTGCTTGCATACAAATGAATGCTGACTTACTTAGCTGGTTTAACAGGATGCGTTTTCTGCCAGGTGCGTACGATGTCCCATACAACATGCGCGGGCGCTGCGGTCTTCACTGATAACTTGGACGCGTGGGAATAGGACACTTTGTAGCCGGCGTTGAGGATTGCTGACCTGTGCAGGATATAAATAAATTTAAATGAGCTTAAAAGAATCTATTTGGATCACTATTTCAAACTTTTTAAGATTTTAGATGAAACTTTTTGCTTAAAAGACGTTCACCATGACAACTATTGGAATAAAGGCAGTAAATTTAATTTTTTTTAGTGTAATTGTTCAAAAGAATACTGTGTACTTTGTAAAATAATCTTTCGTTAAAAATTAACTAGAAAAAAAAAAAAATTTAAACACCATACCTCATAACCAGCATTGGCATTGTCTCACAGTGCACCCTTCCAAACATTTTGTCCAAGATGTAATACAGTGGTGCGTCCATCAGTTCCTCCCTCACCATGGAGAGAACTCCCTCCAGACGCTTTGCGGTGCGGAAGAGAGCCGGGTTCTCCTGCACGTGAGTTAGGACCTTGGTGACGAAGACCTCGTCGTGGATCGGCGCAGACCAGATCGGTCCTCCTAGCTAATGGCAAAGAATCAATCAATTTGTTGTCTCACTCGAAGTTAATGTTTTAATCACTGGAAAGATATGCAATTATTTAGACATTTGTAATAAATTTAAAACAGGTAAAAAAAATCATACTGTATACAGCAAGCGGGATCTTTTTTCCCGACTAGTAGAAGGGTACTTTTTTATTCAGAGTCAACTTTGAATAGTAAAGTGTTATTTAATTCGTGTTTTGTCCTGGAGTGTCGTAGTAAAGTCAGTCTAGTTTTTTGAATTAACTATAGTTTAAAGACACATTATACGAAAAAAGTATTTGTTGATAAATAAATAATTAATATAAACAAAGCTTCGCTAAGGGGTATAAAGTATTCAACTTCGTCAATTTAATGACTTATAAAATACTATAAATATATTGGTTAATAAACATGCACATAATTAAACAAATTTATTAAAAACATACATGATGTTTCTGATTACAATTATTGCAACGCTCTCCCACCGCAGGTCCTGTGGGTAAATATGCCTTCATCTGGCCAGGATTCTTCTCTGTGGGGTTCTCTTTGAACCCACCGAGAGGTTGGAGGCTTATGTTATCGCAACCCACGCACTGATACACCATTGACAGTTTACTGAAATAATATTATATGGATTGATGATAAGGTATAGGTTATGAATATGTCCTTAGGTTAGATTTATATAGGCTTGTTCATTATGGGTAACCACTAGTACTATCTTCCTTTAGTATAGTCATGTAACTCATGGACTCAATATGGATTGAGCAAATTAGGAAATATAGGTTATAAATTGATATAGACAAGAGAACAGATAATATCCTGTTTCACAAATAACACTCACCTAGTGGTTTTCTTGCAATGGATCGCTCCGGAATAAACTTTAACAAACACTCGGATGTAGAAATCGGCTGATATACTCAGCATCGGGACCGTGTACCGGCTGTACCTGTTAGCATGGTGCTCTATACATTGCAGTAATATCCTTAATGCCTGGAAATAAATATTTACTAAGAAACATTCCAATAGTTTATCAATGCTATTTCGGTGCAAACATAATAAGTAACATATTTAATTTTATTATAACTTTGGTACTTTTTACTTAAAAGATTTATTGTAATGCATTACTTTCAATGTTATGAACAATTTCTGGATGTAAATCTATTAAAATTATTATGGAATGAAGTGTTGGGAAGTTAAGTGGTAGACATAAAATAGAGTGCATGTGGCCATGGAAACCAAAACTTCCAAAATCTTATGTAGAGGCACCATAAGATATGAGTTTTTTGTTCCCAACAGTAGTTTGTTTTGTTTTGGTTGAGTAAGAACCATACACATGTAGACGATGAAGATTAAATACAGAGTTAATTTTTATAATCTTTAAAGTTAATCAAAGGTTTTTATGTGACTTTGTTTACCTACCATTTCATGGCAACACTTTGTCTTTAGACTTATAGCGCCATATTTGCTGTAGCAAGTTTCTGGCGAGTTTCCCGCCAAAACAGCCATATCAGTTGCAGTGACAAGCAATAGGCCGCCATCTTGTACGCTCTGCACTGCAGAGTCCAAGAATATTGATGGACATCCATAAGGATCTAGGTCTATAACTGTAAAGCGTTCCATTGGATGTTTGTGTTTGTACATGAGCATACTGTAACAATATTTGAATACTAAATTATACATTCAAACCTATTTTTTAAGTTGAACTATACCAACTGTAGTATATGCTCTGTGGCACCACAGAGCATGAGTCTGTGGTATATACTTTGTTACATGCTCTGTGGTGATGCACAAGCAGCCCTACTGCGACTCTAGGTGTCTCGGTCTTTTGCTCACTCGGACATTCGCTCACCGAGCGTGAAAGCGTGCGGACGTGATCGGTGCAACACCAAAAAGAGAAGATTTTATTGTTTGTTTTTTTTGCATACTTGAAAACATTATACTCCAGAAATGCGATGTAATTACCCATAAACCAACAAGCTGGTATTTGTCCATGTATGGATGTATAGGAAGCAAGAGAGGTGTGACATGGTTGTACCAAATGAAAAATTTTAATTTCTAGTTCACAGGCATGAGTGCATGTGTATTTATTTTTTTATGAAAACACCATTCTCCTTCTAGTTCACTTGTGATAAAAGAGGCATGTAGTCAGCAGATCAATATCAGCAGATAGATCTTGTTTGTAACTCACCATGCATCATCATGGCTGGTTTCAATTAAATCCTGAACATTATTATGAACTATATTCTCCTTTATTGTATCAACAGCTTGTTGTGATAGGTCATTGGCAATAATTTTCGTAACATTTGGCACTTCTTTAGCATAACGAATGCTCCTTAAACCAGTTGCAGACAAAGCTTCCAGAATTGTCACTGGTATCTAAAAAGAAGTAAAATATTTGGACTGAATGGCAAACTAGGTAAAATAAAAGTGTATGGGGAGCCCCTAAGTATAAGCTTATTGCAGAGGATCGCGGTACAATTAATTGGATTTCCAGCTGAACTGGGGAAGGTTTACTGAATTAAAATCATACATTAGTGACATACTAAAGAAAGATAAAAGAAAGTAACTAAGAAGATATCAAATAAAATAACTCAATATTTTAAAATAAAGTGAAGTATACAGATATCATTCATTCTAATAAGAAAAAATAATTAAAATAAATGTGCAGCACTTTTTTATGTCGTAATTTTTTTTTAAGTATACTTAAAAAAAAATTACGACATATAGGGGGCAAATAACCGACAAGTTGCCTATAGTCACGTGATCACCGCGAAGCATACGCTCGTCTTTTGAAGGACCCTCAGTAATTTATCTCTATTGTCTTATGTTATAAATATTACCTTACTATTGTTGTCAGTGCTGTTTGTAATCTGAGCTTTCTTTTCTTTCTGTAAAAGTTTCTCTGTTATGTAGTCCTTAGTGAACACGCTCAGTGCGGCAATACTGAGGTCTCTGTTAAATTCTTGTACTGGATTGTAGAATACTTTTTCTGTCTTCAGACAAATTTCAGCTTGACCTTCTTTTATTGTTTTTAAAGATTTTGTTTGCAATGTTGTCTCTTCCATCTTCATGACGGCCTGTGTAAAAATTGTTTACTCCAATATCAAGAATAAAATAGGTTTGGGGACAAAGAAAGGTTATGTTTACTAAAATGTAAAAGTACAAAATTATTATTATTTATAGTAAAAGGTTACCTGATAAATAATGAAACTAATCTCCCAAATATTTTAGTTTAAGTTTAATTTGAAGATAGAACATGAGGTTAAGTAAATATACAGACCTCGGACATTTTTTTCAATACTTTAAAAAATTTCATGAAGTTAATAAATGTGCATTTTGTTATGACATTTTGATCTTAAATCGAACACACGGCGCACAGTGGCGCTCAGTCTTGACAGTATCGCCAATGTTTGACGTTTGAAATGGATTGTTGAATGAATGACACTTTTGACCCGATACTTGCCCACACAATCTTGCTTTAGTGTTGCATCATAAATCCATTGAAATAAATAATGATTTTTGAGGTAGTGGTAAGCAGCCGAAATCGCACCAGATGTAAATTGTTGATATTATTTCAATTATTTTTATTTTAATTGTAATGACTTTTTACATACACTTTACACAAAGGTTTATTTTTAAAAACAAATTTTAAAATTGTACATTGCAATGTTTTTGTTTATGAACGATTCTACAAATGTCAAAATTTTAATATCGGTTCTGTTTGAAGGATCTGGAAATATAACCTTTTTACTAATAAATATTCGTATTAAATGCTTATGTGAATCGGTGCATAATAAAACAGATAAAAATATGCATCCTGTAAATTTATTAGTACGAAATAGTGTCCTTTTAAATCCGAAACTTAAATCTAGTACAACGCGATTAGTTCGTAACTTTTCTAGAATTGCATCACTTAATAATAATTTTCAAATATCTCACAATTATAGTAGTTTAGGCTTTGACAATCGAATTTGTGGTTCTAGTGCTCGTTTCCAATTATCAACGCGACGGGTTTATAGTAAAAGGTTTTATTCAACTGAAAACAAAAATGATCCTCCAGAAGAAGATCCTGCTGTTAAAGACGAGACGCCGTTGTTTTCGAGTCAATTGCCAGCCACGGTAGCTGTTCCTGAAGTGTGGCCACAAGTGCCAGTTATTGCAATAAACAGAAATCCAGTATTTCCCAGGTTTATTAAACTTATTGAGGTTAGTTATAATATCTACCATTTGTTTTTGTAAGTTTACTCTATTTTTAATACATAATTCAGTGATCTAATTTACACTAGTATTTTTTGGGGATATGGTACTTTCCTACTATAGTTGGTCTGTCAATGCCATATCTTTGATAGATCTTTTTTATAGGTTTTTCCCGGACTGACAGACGGATACTGTCTTCCTAGATGTATTTGAATATATGTCTATTCTATAATGACCTGGGACCAATTTAGAAGTATGAGATGTGTCATTTCATTCACATTCTTTAAGGATTGTTTGTTGTAAATCATACCAGTCTTACTCTTTATAGAAAATGTCATAGAAACACAAGCAACAATAATTACTAGCCCATATATATTTTTTTTGTATTATGGATTGTTAAAGTAATGTTTTTATAGTAAATAAAAAAAGACTTAGTAATTTATTACGAACATTTGAATTGCTAATATGTTAAAGTTATTTTTTAGTTCCCCAACATAATGCAAATTGTCTTTTGGCTAGTGGGATATAAAAAATTCATGCATTTTTCAGATCATTAGTAATTTACAAATATTTTTTTACTCACTTACATCATTAATAAAAACTAATGCATATATAAATAAAATTTGTTGATGCTTGTTGAATGGCCATAGCCATAATCATAGGTCATTGATATTCAGGATAGTATTTGAGGGTTGGGGATCCTCCAGGGATACACAATATTTTTATAGTTCAACAAATCATCAACTATCAATAAAATCTCATACATTTTGTATTTCTTCGTCTTATAAAGAAGTCTTTTAAATAAGATTGAAGGCTACTTGACACCACACTCTGATCCTTATTAACTGAGTAGATTGAAATGTTAATGTAGAAGTAGGTACAGGACCCAGTACTCCTGATGAATATCTAGTAACCTTGCTGCAGCTAGTACTTATTTTTTACCTGAATGTATCAACTTATTTCAGATATCAAACCCTGCTCTAATTGATTTAATAAGACGCAAAGTGAAACTCAATCAGCCATACGTGGGTATATTTTTACGTAAGAAGGAAGATGAGAAATCGGATGTTGTGTCCAATGTTGATGATGTTCACCAAGTGGGTGTGTTTGCACAAATCCATGAAATGCAGGACATGGACTATAAGTTGAGGCTTGTGGTGATGGCGCACAGAAGGATACGAATAACAGGACAATTTGTAGAGGAAGAAATAGAGACTGGGCCAGCTGGTGAGTTTGGATTGATTTAATTTTTTATTATGTATATATGTGTGTATATATATACATAAATATATATATATAGAGAGAGGGAGATATTAAACAACTTCTCTCTGACTATATAAATTCGTATAAGAATAAAATTAATTTTTATATGAACTTCGCTTTGCTTCTGAAATGATGTTTATCATTTCAGAAATGAAGCTCAAGTTTCCTATATTTGATGCGGAAATTAATGTTACCCGCGAAGAGTCAGATGCTGAACGGAGACGGAGGAAGTACCGTAACAACAGGCGGCAGAAGAATAACGAAGTGGAAGGCGAGGAGAAAGTGGAGAAGAAGAAACCAATGACAGACCAAGTCCTGATGGTGAAGGTTGAGAATGTGATGCACGACAAGTTCCAGCAGAATGAAGAAGTGAAGGCCCTCACTCAGGAAGTCATCAAGACAATACGTGATATAATAAATTTAAATCCCTTGTATCGGTAAGTGGTCAAAATTATATCACTTTTTGTGTTTATTAAATGTTAGGAGATAGTACATAAATTTGTATTTTGGTTTAAAATAATATAATTGTTACGAAGGGAGTCGCTGCATCATATGTTGGCTCAGGGGCAACGCGTGGTCGACAACCCCGTGTACCTGAGCGACCTGGGCGCAGCGTTGACCGGTGCCGAGCCGGCGGAGCTGCAGGCTGTGCTTGACGAAACTGATGTGAGCGGCTTACTTGCATATGAGAAATACAAATCCTTGCAGTCACAACATGCAGTCAATACAATTTTCCGCAACCAAACCAATAATAAAGGCGGGAAGCAAAGAGCATACTTTATAAGAAATGTAGACTACATTTCTTTCCATAAAATGCAATAATACTGGAATAAAATTGCGGACAAGTGACATTATGGCGGCGGCGTATATTTCTCTTGTTGAGCAAATATATAGTGCGAAAGTTATAATACTTCTGCGAATGGAGTCAGGTCCTTACGCTAACCATAAAATTTCGAATGTTTCATTAGTTCCTAAATAAATATCCTTTTCAGATTCCTAAGCGTCTGATGATGTCACTATCGCTCCTCAAGAAGGAGTACGAACTGTCCAAGTTGCAGCAGAAGATCGGCAAAGAAGTGGAGGAGAAAGTGAAGCAGCAGCACCGGAAGTATATCTTGCATGAACAGCTGAAGGTATAACAAAATAATTTCAGATAAAATGTTTGATTTGTGTTGAAAGGTTCAGCTTAATTAAATTAAGATTTATTTCTTACAATGTTTAATGCATATAGTGTCCTTGCATCGTTCAGGTTGAAGATATGGTTCAATAGACTGGAAGAAACGATGGAGAAAAGGTGTCGTATTCTCTCTGGTGCCGAAACGATATGCACTAGATATAAATTTTTGTATCAACATTCTGTAACTGTATGTAGATTGATTCGCAATCTAATATGGCTGGGCCTGTCGATGCCAAAACGACCTCGTTCCAGCGGTGATGTGTTTGTGTTGGCAGGTGATCAAGAAGGAACTGGGCCTGGAGAAGGATGACAAGGACGCGATCGGGGAGAAGTTCCGGGAGCGGCTCGCAGACAAGCAGGTGCCGGTCGCCGTGCAGACCGTCATAGACGAGGAGCTCAACAAGCTCAACTTCCTCGAGAGCCACAGCTCTGAGTTCAAGTAATATTAATATTGTTTTATAGAAGGTAAAAGGCCAAAGGTCACCAGATGTTATGTGACCGTCTCTTTCGTAGCTATCTTGTTATCATTATTAATATCATCAATCTATCCTTCATGCCTGTTCGTTGTGCCTTCATTCTGTACAAGTCGATTATTCCATCGTCAGCTGACAGATCTTCACTGCAATCGGACTGTATCACTGTCTCTACTTAAATTATCTGTGCTGTAGTGTAACCCGGTGCTACTTGGACTGGCTGACGTCTCTCCCCTGGGGCGTCACGTCAGAGGAGAACCTGAAGCTGGCGGACGCGCAAGTGATCCTGGACGAGGACCACTACGGCATGGAGGACATCAAGAAGAGGATCCTAGAGTTCATAGCTGTCTCCCAGCTAAAGGGCACGACGCAGGGCAAGATCCTGTGCTTCCATGGACCGCCGGGTGTTGGCAAGACTAGTATAGGTTAGTTAGTGTGTGAATTATGTCAAAGACATGTTTATATTTTATATAGCAACTATTCCAACTAAGCTCATGATAGAACAGTCAATATTAGATGTATTGCGCATTTCTTCAGACGACACCATGTTTATGATGCTATCATTCTTGTTTGTTCCAGCTCGGTCAATCGCTCGCGCATTGAACCGTCAGTACTTCAGGTTCTCAGTGGGCGGCATGACGGACGTGGCGGAGATCAAGGGTCACAGGCGCACGTACGTGGGCGCCATGCCGGGCAAGCTGGTGCAGTGCCTCAAGAAGACCGGCACCGAGAACCCGCTGGTGCTCATCGATGAAGTCGACAAGATTGGCAAGTGAGTCACCATACCCTAGCCTTGTCACCCGCCACAGCCCGTTCACATCTTCTGGATCCACTGTTCTAAATAATGTCAACAGAATATACTTCTCACCTTTTACGTTT
This sequence comes from Papilio aristodemus, assembly GCA_016277805.2. NCBI lineage: Eukaryota > Metazoa > Arthropoda > Insecta > Lepidoptera > Papilionidae > Papilio > Papilio aristodemus. The sequence continues at coordinate 436,543 of JAABKM020000013.1, read as the reverse complement.
AAACTGGTAAATGGTAATCCCCTTCTCCGTCCCAACCTTTTTAAATAAGAGTGGGAAAAGAAAATATCTTTTTCTATGTCCATCTAATTCGGTTGTTGCACATATCTGTAGGTAGCGGTCTCTTATTATCAAGTGTACCGCTTGCTTGTTTGCCATCTATTAAAAAAATGACTGTGCTATTAAATTTTCACATTAAATTAAGGGGCGTCCATGGTGATCCATCCTCCGCGCTCTTGGAACTGTTGGATCCTGAACAGAACGCGAACTTCCTGGACCACTACCTGGACGTGCCGGTGGACCTCTCGAGGGTGCTGTTCATCTGTACAGCCAACGTAGTCGAGCACATCCCGGAACCTCTGCGTGACCGCATGGAGCTCATTGACATGTCAGGTGAGTGATAGAAAGAGCCTATTTTTTTAATTACATCACGAACAGTACAATAGCAATTGTATGTGGCTGACGAAGCGAGTGTAACCTCACCGGACACCGCCGGTGAGGTTAGGTTAGGTTTTGATGCTGTAGTTATGATTAGTGGGTACAGGGGTTATGATAGCTCTGGTGTTCACATCAGGCAAACTACTTGCTCGTCTGCTTTCACCAAAAAACCTTAAAACAATAATATTTGTATTTAATTTATATGGAATATATTTAGGGTTGTACAAATTGAAAATAAAATTCGTGTTTATATAGGATACGTAGCGGAGGAGAAGATGGCGATAGCTGAGCAGTATTTGGTGCCGACCGCGAGGAAGAACTGCGGCCTGAGCGAGCAGCAGCTGGACCTCAAGCCGGAGGCCCTCAGCACCCTCATCAAGTCCTACTGCCGGGAGAGCGGCGTCAGGAATCTGCAGAAGCACATAGAGAAGGTCAGTTGATGTTGGGACTCAGATTTAAACACGAGAAATGCCACGCCCTTTTGCTTTGACATTAACGCCACTTTATTAAGCACTCGCTATAAAATTAAATTAAGATTTATTTCTTAAATTATTGAATGCATACAGTGTTTGCTAATATATTCGAAAGGGCGCCTTTTATTCCTTGTATAAAGTTACAAGTGTACTGTCCACAGATAGCTCGCAAAGTGGCGTACAAGATAGTGAAGCAGGAGGCCGAGCTGGTGACCGTCGACGATGAGGTGCTGCCGCAGCTGGTGGGCAAGCCGACTTTCAAGCATGACCGCATGTACGAGCTCACCCCGCCCGGCGTCATCATGGGCCTCGCCTGGACCGCCATGGGTGAGAAGCTTACCAAATGACCGCATGTACCATTTTACCTCACCCGGCAACCGACATGGGCGTGTGTATATTTGTCTTTAACCACCAGGTGGCAGCACGCTGTACATAGAGACGGCACTCCGCAACACGCAGCAGGACGACAAGTCGCCGATGGGCTCGCTGGAGCTGACGGGGCACCTCGGCGACGTGATGAAGGAGTCCGCCAGGATCGCGCTCACCGTCGCCAGGAACTTCCTCGCCAACCACCACCCCAACAACACCTTCCTCAACACCAGGTCAGTGCTCAGGGCTGTACGATGATTGTAATGTACGAGAGGTGACAAATACTGCCGCCTGTGCTCCGCGCAGTTGATAATAATGTGAAAGGCGTCAAGTCTATCTTTATACCAGATACAAATTCGAAATTCCGGGCTGATCGAGTTGTAAAAATACTCTCAAAAAAAATCCGACACGGGATTTGAACCCGAGACATAAGCAAAGCAACCGTACTGTAATACGACTGGGCCACTGAGGACGTTGTCTATTATATACTTTATTTATAACTGCGATACCTTACATTCTAGAATCCGTGTTAATTTTATGAATTTACAGCCACTTACACTTGCACGTGCCGGAGGGGGCCACCCCCAAAGACGGTCCGTCGGCCGGCTGCACCATCACCACGGCGCTGCTGTCGCTGGCGCTGGGCCGGCCCGCGCGCTCCCAGCTGGCCATGACCGGCGAGATCTCGCTCACCGGCAGGATACTGCCCGTCGGCGGGATCAAGGAGAAGATTATCGCTGTGAGTCTTGAAGTCATCCATTCCTTGACATGAATATACGGAGTAGCGTCTCTTGCCATGTTAATAGTTTAACACATCGAGATATATAGTACTAGCGCTTATTTTTATTGTGTTCCCTTCAATTGTGGCTGGGGAGCTACACTTCAGACGCTTGCCAGCTCTTGAAAGTCAAAGTGGCTTAATTAACCGGAATGATTTTCATTATTGTTTACAGGCGAAGCGCGTGGGCGTGACGTGCGTCGTCCTGCCCGAGGAGAACCGGCGCGACTTCGACGACCTGCCCGCCTTCATCAGGGAGGACATGGACGTGCACTTCGTGTCGCAGTACGAGGACGTGTTCAACATCGCCTTCGAGCGACAGGTCTAGACTCGTTACTGCGTGTAGTCCGGAACTGGTTACGACTAGTTTGTAGTTATTCAAATTGCTAATATATATATATCTATATTTTTGGGGTACAAACAGAATTCAGTTTTAGAATCGGACAGATCTAATTATCGATTAAAACATGAATTATTTATTTAATCGATTTTTATAAAATCGATTAAATAGAGGTATAGAGAAGAAAAGCCTCATTCGAAACATATATACATAAAATAGACAAGGAAAACTATATTTAAAATAAAAAAACTTGTTTATTTTAATTTCATATTATGATTGCACTGTTTTTTTCCGAGGAGTATATTATAACCTACAAATAGTTCGGGAAGGGTTTACGAATGGGCTATGAATTGTGTTTTGGTGACGAATTAGATATATTGAATAAAAAAGACGCACTGTTTAGGGATGTTTTTATTTCAAGCATTTATCTCTACAAGGGGTATGTAGTGTTGAAAAATTATATTAGAAATAATAAATAGAATGTGTGTTGTTATGTAGATGCAATGTTGTTATTTGTGATTGTTGTAATATTGGTATTTATGTCTTTAACTAGTTAATATTTTAATTTGAAGGTTTGGAGTACATTTAATATAACATATGTATTTTTTAACTTTGAAGTCAGACTTTTATAAATCAATTTTAGCATTTTCTAAACTGAATTCAAAATAGTGAAGTGGTTTTATAAAAGTTTGATTTTTTAGTCAAAATCTTATATCTAGAGTAAATTAAATTGCAATAATTTTTTTTAAACACTCATCACAAGGAAAGTTGTATGAGTTGACTTAACTCTACCAATGTGTTTATTTCTTACGTGATTTTGTTGTGAGATAATATTTAGAACATATAAATATGTAGATTGTACTTAGTTTTTAAAATATAACTATGTAATATATTATAAGGGATTGAAGTTGCAAAGTTATTTTCTTTAAGACATACTTGGCTTACAACAAAATAGTGACAAACTATTTCCTTTATATACATATTAATTGCATACTATTACAGTTGACATTGTGTCGGTAACAAATTTTATTACTATTTCGAAATTTCGGTCATGTATATAACTGGTGAATGTTATCAAATAAATGTATAAAATAATGTTTTAGTCTGGTTGTATTGTTAACCTAACACCAATTATACCTCATCTCATCCCAATGTTTATAACACTCCTTACTTATCGTATAGTTTTTTATCCACAAAACCAATATACTAGAAATAAATAATTTTTATTTTAATACTTAAGAATTTAAGAATTAAGAGCAGTAGCAGAACTAGGATTATAATTGGGAGTGGGGGTTGATTTTCCTGAAGTTGGGTTTAAGTAAAGTAAAAACTAAAAAATCCACAATCTAAAAGTAGGATAATGCCGGTAAAAAAGTAATTACCAGAACGAGTTCACTTCAAAATTTATTTATGCAACATTGTGATGATTTGGGAGTAAAGTAAGGGGCAAACAAGGTAGACGTGTCCTTTTAAAATTTATTGCAAATCAATATTAATAAGATGCAATAATAATTTTATTTAAATGCTAACGATAAATCCTGTTGTCTGCTTTCCCAAAAGGGTGCACAAATTTTACGAAGACAGAAGCGATCTTTCGGAAGTTCAAGTCCATAAAAAATTGTTAAACTGTAAAAATAGTTTGTAATCATAACTAAACCAATAAACAAAAGCGAAATAGCAGCAGAATAATTCATAGTCCTAAATTAACACAAACACCACTGAACCAGTAAAAGTCTCTTATCTCATAACTTAGCCTTTATTTTAATTATTTATCAATCTGTCTATCCAAATAGAGCTGGGGTGGGTCATAGTAATTAATTATTAGCTGATTCCTTAATGTGTTTAAATAATATGTTTTCCTTGTTCAGGAGATGGAGCAACAATTACAAGACGAGAAGAATGTGATGTACGGTGTAAGAAGTAGTGAGGAGTGAGTCTGAAACAGAGATGTTTGAAGCACAATTTATTTTTAAATAATTGCTTATATTGTTAAATGTTTTTTTTATTAAAATCTCATTTCATAAAGTGTATAACTTTTATTTACAATGAGATTGCTTGGGTCTGTAAAAAGCTAAAAGATTGAAAAGTTTTTCGAGAAATAGATTTTGGTATCCCATCTTAAAATGTTCATTAAATAATTCTTAGGTACTAGATTCCATTTTTACATGAATGTACCAATTCAATTAGATGAAAACAAAAATATTACAAATTTTCTTTGGTACTTAATTTTGATGTTTTATGTTGTCTTTGGTGATCTTCAACACAAATGGGTAAAAAATTTAGGGAAATAAAAGCCTTAAAATGTCCAATAATATAAATTGTAATAAATTTAAAATTATATATACATTTTAACTTATTCTATCCTCACTTTTTCAAACTATTTCTGCCATCTTCTAAAAGTTGTAAAAGCACTGGGTAAACCTCATCGTATGTAGCAATTTGATTTTGTCTGACATGGTTCTGGTATCTCTGTAACGCACCCGCGACAAATTCCAACCTGTCCCTCTCACTCTGATGGGAATCTAACCACTGCATCAACTTCTGAATGTTCCAACCTGCACATGTATGAGGAGCGAGTAACTGCGGTCCGGCGAACGAAAATAGAAACATCATCACTATAGAATATGGCAACAAGGCCCCTTCACACTGACTCTTAGCGATGTCTTGTGGAGATTTTTCTAAAAGCAACTGCAATGCTTTTAATTGCCTATAATGGTCACCCAGCTCAGTTATATCATTAACCAACAGAGATAGTGCAGTCTCTAATTGTTTGCAGTCAATTTGTAACTTGACTCTACCAAATTTCGTTAAAGGTCTCGCATTACAGACATGTTGAATGAAACGTTCAACACATGCCTTCGAAATGTTCATACAGCATTCGTTAAGAGCAGATTTCTCTTGAAACATTGATAGGTAGATGTCTCTGCATCTTGACACAAATTGTTGTAGCTCCTTCATGTACGGGGAACAGGATAAAGATTTGTTTTTGGGATCATCAGCTCTTGTAAGATCTGGTTCATCATGCATTGTTATTAATATGAGAAATAGAGAGTTTTTGATGGATTCAGCAAATAACTGAAGGATAGGAGTGCTTGATATATCTTTCAGACTATTCTGCACTATTTGAACACTCTCCTGTGGTAGCATAGAGTTCATATTAACAAGTACTCTTTTAATTTGTGAAGAGAAGTAATACAATGAGTTGCAAAGATCTGCATTCTTCTGCTGAGAGCTTGTGGGAGGTTCAATGATCTGAGCCACATCACTATCCATGGACATTCTCTGTTCAGCTTCCATGTTCATTTGTTTAATACTCTTGGCTACACTAGTGGCCAGACTTATGCTCAGTTGTTTATCAGCAAGTGATATGCTCAGTGCCTCTGCTATAACTCTTATAGCATTGTCAATTTGGTCCATATTCGGTACTTGGTTTAAATGCCACATAGTTCTCACAGGATCTAGTAATTTACCTAATGATTTTGACAAGAAAGCATTCTCCCACCGACTGAGGCTGGCGCGGTTTATTTCCATATCTTTACATTTCAAACGAAGAATTAAATCATTGAAACATTTTAAGAGTTTGGGAAAGTCAATCTCTACAGATTGGTTGACATTAGAAGGACTTTTCTCCAGTTCAGTGCTAAATATCGTAGAGAGATCTTTCCAAAAGTTTTTCAATATGTTCCTAAAGTTTCCAATGGCATGCAGTTCATTCACAACATTCTGCAGCATTATGACCTTGGTGCAGCTATTATATATTTCGATCTTGAAAAGTTTTTCTATGTTATCCCAGAGTTTTATTTTGAAGTCATGTGCATTCATAATGTTGGCCTTGCCTGGGGCTATGCGCCCTGAACTTGATTTTTTAACCTCAATAGAAACCATCTGAACATTAAGTGCTGCATTGATCTCTTTTCTCAGGTCACAGAGCATACTGTCGACAGTATTCTTTATTTGTTCTTCAGTGCATTGTAGATTATGGAACACCTTAAAACACTGCAAGAGTTTTGCTTTGTCTCCACTTAATAAGCTCGCTTGCAATAATTCTGTAGCTTTGTTTAAGAAATCTCTCTTCCGGTTATGAACTTCTTTTAATACCTCATCTAACAAAGTAATACCTTCAAAGTTGTAGTCACTGATCAACTCATTTAACTCAAATAATATGATCGCTTCTTTAGGAGGGTTATCTCTAACAGAAGACAATTTATTCCATAATATTAATATTTTTGAAGCATGGCGGAGTAGATTACAAGTATTTTGTACTCTCTCCAGCATCATCGTTTGCTTTTCAAGCGCAGCGTAAGGTCCATGGACACGATCTCTTAACTTTTCGGCACCTCGTAATAAATTTTGCACTTGAGTTCTAACAGATTCTAACATAGCTTCTAAGTCTGAAATGTGGCTAGCTTGAGTTAGCAAGTCATTGTGTTTATCCAAAACTTGTTTCTCTAAACTTTTTGTAAGTTTTTCGATTCCTAATGCTAGTTTATTAACTTGATCGCTTACGGAAATATTTTCCCCGATTATGGGCTTTACAGCATCGACTAAGAACTTACTGTAAAATTCATCGTTTTCTATTTCCACGCATACATCTTTTGCATCCATTTTAACGTCAATATTTGTAATAAAATTGTATTTAACAAGTGTAAGCGGGTCTACAGGTTTCAAAATATTTTAAGATTTTGATGAAGACGTGACATGTCATTTCTGTCAATGTCAATTTAATAAAAATGTATTTTTCGAATTCTTTTCAGTCAAAGTCAACATTAAACAGTGCTACAAAATGTTACGATTGACACTAATGAAAAAATACATTTTAACATACTTTTACTCAATTATATTAAGTAAAAAATGCTAAAACTGTGTGTGTGTTTTTTTTTAAATTCATATAAACTGTCTTCTTAGCTGACAATTTGCTTTTAGAATTTAAAGGTAAGGGAGAACCCAGTTCCAGTGGCAAGCAGCAAACTTTAATTCAAAAACTTCCCATAATTATGCCTGCATACACAGCATGTCTACAATGTGCGGACTTCCACACACCGCATCCAACGTCTACGTTTAAGTACGTATATTCAAAATAATTGTCGGTCTGAAGTATGACTAGCCATATGGATGGGCTATTGTATCGACTAGGATTAATAATTTGCAAAATATCATAGTTCTTAGTTTGTCGCCTTCAAGAATCATCATATTTAGTCAATTTACACAGAACTAGTAAGTAATTTAGGGCGAATAAGGTTTTGGATTGAAACAAATACTTAGATCATGCCAATTTATTAAATTCATTTAGCACGCACTTATTGTGCTCTTTTCACAGAATTATCCGTTATTTTAAACCTATTTCCAACAAATTGTTCACTGGCAAACTATTAGATTATTTTAATGATTCTTCGCGTCAAGTTTATTTTGTAAATAATGCACAAGTATAAAATGATTTAGTAAAATATGAAAAAAGTTTAAAAAAATAATTACATAATAAAATTACAAGATGGCAATATTTAAGAGAAAATACGCATGGCAGCTACGTATGTTAAAAGGAAATAATAATGCATTACGAATATATTCATCGTTAAAACTAAATATGATTTTATTTAACTTAAAAACCTAAGAATTGTTAATTTCATAAACAAATTCGTTATATATTTCATTGTACAGCGTAATTGAAAGTGCCCTGATAGGCAAATTATAAAATTTTGTATGTACTGTTCATATTTCTAGTTTCCATTTATCCGGATTTGCCTAGATTTATGTAAAAATGTCATCGTCGCATTAAGATAGGGCTTTGAAAAATTTCCGTTTCAATTAATATCAAGTTATTAATGTCCAACATTTACAATTTGATGGTTTTAGAGAAAAATTATTATTGGTAAACTAAATAATCGTTTTTTTTATATCATATAACAAAGGATTTTAGACAGTAGTAAAAAATACTTACGACTTTTTACTAGCACTGTCACATTTCATTTAAATAGATTCGTAGTATTCTATATTTTTTTTCTTTATTTATCTGTCTAAGTTAAGGCTATATAATAATTACAAGATGATAAAATCCTATGAATACTTCCAATCAGATATTAAAACTGGCAACATGTTTAAACAATTTACTGCAATATGATTGAGTTCAATTTACCACCTGCGAAAATTTATGACGAAATGACACACTTACATTAATTTCATTATAATATGTCGTTTTTTGACAGATATAACATTGACATGTGCAGCGCGGATTGTAATGCAGTCAACGGTTTGCCTAGGAAGATCACAAAAATAATCCAAAGAATCTGACAAAAATTACAAATACGATTTCCAATTTGTTACAGTGACAGCAGACTTAACTAACCTATTATATTATAAAGACTATAATTATACAATACAAAAAAAGTGGAGCGAGATATAATTGTTAATACCATAATTTTTTTGTTTCCGACATACCTACCTAGTTAACTTTGTTTTATGTATTGGCAACTAAATGAAAAAAAAAAACTATGGCTCATTATTTTTGTACTTAAAAATAAGTTCGGAGGTTTGTAGTTGAAACTTTTAAACAATTCTGTAGACGACAGCACCAAATTGCTAATAATTACAGACTACTTGAATACGCCAAAAAGTACAACCTAAAATTATCCTAGACAAAGATTTGCATCAATAGTTTAACTTTTTTCTAATCTGTGCGCTTTGTATTATAGAGATTTTTTTATTCTACTCAAATTTCATCGTGAGCAAGAAGGCTCAGCATCTATTATAACTTGTAACAAATCGAAATAGATTACGATTTATTTAACAATTGATTTTTTTTAACAATTAAGCATGCAATATGCAATTACAAAATGTAAAATATGACCAAATGTTATTTAAAATAGCAATTTAAGAATATTTTAATAATATACAATTATATATTAACTGTATATAGTTTTTTTTATCTGCGATAAATATTACGTATATAACAATTACTAAAACAAATAATTTTGAATTAAATTGCGATTGATTTAATCTAATATTTGACATAAAAAAAAGGAAAAAGCACTTGCATTCATAACAAAGTTATAATGGATAGTTTACTTTTAAATATATAATAATTGAACAGCACTGGCAGTAGAAACATTAAGAAATCCGCCTATAATACAATTAAGCTACTGTAAAAAACATTAAACAAGGATATCTTACAAACTAAATTTATAAGAAATTGAAATCACCATTCACAGAAGCCTTACATTTTTTTATGCACCAAACTATTCGGTTAATTGAATAGGACCCGAAAGCTTCTTTTCTTTGCTTCAACTAGAATTAATTTGTGATTGTTTTTGTAAATGATTTTTATAAAAGAACTGTTTTAAAATAACGTATTTACATACTCTACTAACTTCCGTCAATATATCTTTAATTACAAATTTATTTATAAATGACAAATAACTGCAAATTGTTTTGTGCTTGTAATTTAGTTATGTTAGTTTAAGTCCTAGTAACTTATCAACGCGACACATGGCAACACTAAATTATTTATATAACCTATAAAATTTGTGTGTACCATCTCACACTACATCTATGAAGGATGTTGTGTGTGTGTGTTGAAGTACCTAAAATATTTTCTATAATTCTATAGATTTCTCAGATAAACATATTAATAGAGTAAGTTATTTTAAAATTTTCATAGATCTTTGACAACTATAAATCTAATAAATTATTATTTTTATATCTAAGACGCTTATTTTATTGTGATGCTAAGTAATTCTGTATTTTTATATGATTTTAACTGTAGCAAAGATTCAAATGATAAATACAGATTAAAATCATTGATAGTAAATTGATCATAGATTTACATATCTCCAGATATTGTGTTCCAAATTCAAAAATGGCGCTCCACTTTGTTAATGAGTAACATTTTTTTATAATAATTGATTATTTATTTCCTTGTAGTTTAAATATTTACACGATCAAAGCGTATTTCATTATCATTAAATTCTAAACACTGGGACTCTTTATTCTCTAAAGCGGGAAATTTTACTAAGTCACCATTGGCGACTTTTATGTGGCTTCAATTAGTTAAGCCTTTAGTTATCTCGAGATATGTGACATCTTTGATATTGACATGACTTGGCAACATTTTAAATGATATTTGTGCATATGAAAGGCAATTATTTTCTGTATAAAATACATTGTAATAACTTAAGCCAAAAACTATTAATACTTAATTGTATACAGAACACATGTATACTCTGAACTTTTGTATATGTTCTATGTACAGCCATGTTTTAAATATTTATTTATAAAACGACTGTTTTGATATTTCAATTGGGAGAAACTTTAAAAACCAAATATACTTATACTTTTTTTTTAAATTCCTGCATTAGTTTCAATATGCAAAAACTTGAAATTTTCATAGGAAACATCAGATTAAAACAGCCATTAGTAGACCAACCACAGACAAAATTGTTATTTCCCTAGAGCGTTTTTCTATCATTTGTCACATTTTGTCGTTCCGTGCTGCCGAATTGTCGAGATTTTCGTTGACATATTATTTCAAATTTGAAGTGACAATCAAATGGTGATATTGTAAGAAACAAGTAATGATATACGTCATGATTGGTCACTGTCAAGTATATCGCAAGTAATTTTAAAATATTCAATTAAAGTTATTTCGTACATAACAATTGGCATTGAAAACTTTAATCACATTAACTGAAGAGTATGTCAGACGATTTTTAAATTAATACCGTCATTAACTATACATTTTTTTAATGTTTTAGAGTGTTGCCATAATGTTAGCTAATTGTAACATGTCATATTTAAATATAACGGTGGCGTAACCTCTTTAGAAAAAACTTTGCAAACCTACAGCAGTGATTCCTTAACATTTATCATTAACCGTTGAAATTGAAAGAGAGTGAACAAGATATTAACTTGTAAAACGTATTTTTACAACAGTTCACATTTTATTGAACGCCGCGAGCCGCCCTTGTTTCCTCTCCTATACTTTTTTCCTCGGCTTTCCTTGTCTTTGCGTATCTCTCGGACTAGCGTGTAGAACGCGTCATCGACTCCCATACGTGTCTTGGCAGATGTCTCTACGAAAGGGACACCGTAACTTCGCGCTACCTGAAAAATTACAAATAACTTCATTTACGGACACTTCTGTCTATGAAAAAAAAAACAAATACATAATATGATTAATAGTGGGCAAATAAAAAATGATTTCACTGATGTAAACTTAAATGTAATAACACCCACATTATTTCCCACCTGTGGACAGTGTTCATTACTCAAGAATATATTTGTCAGTCTTACAATATAGCTTTCATATCACTAATGTAGTGGTTTGAGTGAATGACTAATCTGAAAATATTGTCACCATTATTATTACACAATGACACATATAAGAATTGAATATGGTTGAAAATTTATAAATACAATTATATAAGTGAATAATATTTATTGCTTGATGTGGTCAAGGTTTCCAGAGTTCATTGGGTGAGGGTAGCAGAAGACAACATTTGTGATCATTAATAGGGGAGGGTTAAGTCCAGCAGAGGATGCTCCATGGTTAAAAGGATGTAGCTCATTCTTAATATAAACTTAATACAAGACATGTTGGTTTTGTAAACAAACTACCAACTTTTGTTTATATTACTTGGACTTATTTGGCTACACCAGATGGATCTGTTTACATTAATTTGTTAAGGTTTGTGTTTGAATTTTGGTAACAAAGCTGTCCTTTTCAAAGATCCACAATATGTATCAAAAGGAAATTTGGTAGGAGAGAAAATGAGTGCATGACAACGCTTGTTCATGGTGTCCTTATCAAAAATAGTAGGCTCTTACTTTTTTTTACATGTTCCATGTGGAAGTTCATTATCAGATGAGAAACTCGCAAGAAAAAATAAATATGAGTGGTAGATGATTTGTGAGGGAGATATTTGTAGACTTCATAAATATAAATATTTAGATTTCACTGACCAATTATCAACATCTGTATAATTGTGAACTTAATAAATCTTAAATCAGATGAAGAAAAGGTGTCTACTATTAATGCACAATATTTACAACAAACCATACAAGACATAATGTTTGTTAAAACAAATTTATTTTTAAAGTGATAAGCACTTTATATTAAGAAATAAATAAGTCATTCTTACAATGTTATATTTGATGTATGTAATATATCCGTGTACAATAAATAGTTTTGAATGATTAATATTTTTTTTTAATTAGGTAAAGCATTTAAAACAATTAAAGGTTACCTTACCCACAGAGAAGTGGAAAATTAAAATAAACAGAGTTTTCATTGTACCATAAATATATAACATATCTCACGCCTGTATTCCCCGAAGGGGTAGGCAGAGGTGCAACTAGTGCAACCACATTTCGCCATATGTTTTTCCGTCCCATAATGTGATAGGGGGCGAGCCTATCGCCATATCGGGCACAAATTCCAAACTCCGGGCTGATATCAAGTTGATAAAACCCAATATCAATTTACCCGACCCGGGAATCGAACCCGGGACCCCAGCATTGCAGCGGTACCGTATATGTAATACGTGATAGCACTGAGCCAACGAGGCAGTTAAAAAACCATAAATATATATATGGTCAATTTGATTATATCTACTGATGAATCATAACAAACTGCTTGAACCAAAATGAAATTTTATAAGCAAAATGTACATTTACAAATAAATGAATATTAATTCAAAATAACATAGCTTAAGACAATGGATAATATAGCAGAAATAATCAAATTGTAGGTCAAATATATATATAAACTCAAGTTCTGAATTAATTTGATATATATTGAGAAATTAAACAAAAATGTAATGAAATACCTAAGTAGAAATACTTTTTATGTTAAAGTTCTTAAATATCAGTGTTACTTTGAACAAACAATGAATAGTTATTTATAGTAATGATGTTTAACAAAACAGCTGTGATAACCAATACATGTTGGTAAACAATGCTTACCTCTCGCGCCTGTGTCATGTCCACAGCCCACGCCTGGAGGTCGCATTTGTTGCCCACGAGCACCATTGGCACTTCCTCGGCATCCTTCACTCGTTTAATTTGCTCCCTATAAGACCCAATGTCCTCAAAACTCTTAGCACTATTCACTGCAAACACCAGCAGGAAACCTTCCCCTGTTCGCATGTACTGGTCCCGCATCGCGGAGTACTCCTCTTGACCCGCCGTGTCCAAGATGTCAAGGAGACATGTTTCACCGTCTATCACCACTTGTTTCCTATATGAATCCTCGATTGTAGGATCGTATTCATCCACGAAATGGTTTTGTATTAATTGTATAGTCAATGCAGATTTACCCACGCCACCGGCCCCTACCACCACTAACTTGTACTCCGTCATCTTATAACGAGATAGAAGGAATATTTTTTCGTATATCTAATGTCACTCGCACTACCAAACAACGCCCCACTGAGACGCGCCACACCTCTGATATTACTCACATCGGCATGGCTGTCACGGCCTGTTATGTATGTTATTGCACTCACTGTACCCGTAAATCGGCTAATTAATGTATTATTAGAGGCAAATGCAATAAATAACAATGAGGCAGTTCACTCACCCTTTTTACCACAGATTAAACAGATCTTAGTTACACGTGACACAACAGAGTGTAAATAATACATCAATGACATATAATTATTGAGAGTTAACAAAATATTAATTTGTTATAAATTATATACAAAGAAAAATAACTAAAATTAATTTTAAATAAAGTGTATTTTTGTAATTCACACATAATATGTTACAACAACATGGCTTCCACCTTGCCTTTTTTAATTTGCTCGCTTCGGTAACCAGCACTCTCAAATCTACATTAATTCATCTATTCGATTATTTTTTGGATTAGAATGCCCTATGTAACTGGTTAACATAAAACATGTGACAAACAAGAAGGTTTGATTAAAAAAAATTTGTGTGGTGTCAATAAATTCGATTATTATGTAAAGACTGGTTGAGACCGGTAGAGGCAGTGAATCGTAAAAAATATTTCACGTTCAAGCCAGAAACCTTTTTAACTGATACAACATTTTAATACTTTCAAAAATGTCTGAAGAAAAAGAAGAAACGGCTGAAGCTGAAGCTTTGGAAGAAGCAGGAATTCTGGAAGCGGACGTTGGTGCCCATTTGTAAGTTAATATTTTATATTAGAGTCCCGATTTAGCTTTGCACGGCTTTGACTTCGTAAGTTCACAATAGTGTGTCTTTTACATCATATTTATATTACAAATCTTTGAAATTCTCGATTCTTTTTCTCTACTATAATATGCAAGAATTATACATTGACAAACATTCCTCCTGAATTATTCTGTCTAATGATGTACTAATAGCGTTATATTTTGTAAATAATCGTTATATTTTAAGATTTTTAATGTTTTAATAGCGACCAACAATTGGCCTCCATCGATCCTCGACTATCTATACAAATGGACCCTCTCGCACATCACCACCTTCGACCTGAAATGATGTTCATCCGGGAAGAATTGCGGCAGGCGAAAATGCAAACATTAGCAGTAAGAATTAACTGTTAAATACTTTGACTTAAAAAAATTATTAACACGCTTTTATATTTCACTGGTATGTATACCGGACTCTTAAGTTTATTGAGGTACTACAATGACAGTAAATAGGCGGAAAATCATCACTGATATGACAGATGAAGCCTCTTAAATACCGATTTTTTTGAATGGAAACTTTTTGACAGCAAAATATTTGAAAAATAAAAGACAAAAATTTCAAGGACGCGTCATATTTAAACATAAACTAAAGATATAAAATTTTATATTTATTTATTTTCTTTGTGACATTGGTCCTGTCTTTGACACTAAATCCCTTATTGTTTAGCGTTTAATAGATGCCTAGAGCGTATTTTAATTAATTAATTTCTTTAGGTTCGTCGTGCAGCTTTGAAGAAACTGTTGGTGAAGGACTTTCTGCAAGAAGATTGTGAACTGAGAAACATTGGCCTTGCTTATGCTTCTCCCGACGTTTGATACGTTTTAATGTGCAAAATTTTATTTCAAAAATTAAAATATTGAAATAGGTTTAGATATCTTCAATTATCATTTTCAGGTTTTGTGATTGAAATAAAAAAAACATCCTCATGCCTGTATTCCTCGAAGGGTAGGCAGAGGTGCAACTAGTACACCCATATTTCGCCGTATGTTTTTCTGTCCCATGATGTGGTGGTGGTGAAATTCAAAACTGAGGGCTAATATTGAGTAGAAAGAAACCCAAGATCACTTTTGCCCGAGCCGGGATTCTAACCCTAGACCCTAGGTTGCAACTGTATCATATACTTAATACGTAATAAAACTACGCCACCGAGACAGTTAAAAGTGAAACATAATTTTTAATTATCTAAATCTCAATGCGAGTGAAATACTCTATTTAGTTATCCCTCAGTCAACTTACATTTACGGGATTTGCCTATTAAGCCGGAGTTAAAGTGACATTTTTTTTTTCAATAAAATCTCATTACTAATGAGAAATCGAAGTTTTAAGACATTCGCTATGTAAGTAATTTACCTGTGAGTCAGTAAGCTTACCTAATTCCTTATCAAGACAAGACTTACATCTGTAATGTACATGTAACTCTTTTCTTCGCATGGGTCCATTTACGGACACGTATATGTTTGTCATTCCGTTGTCAAAGTTAAGACGCTTATTTGATCTTAATACTTAGTTATATATAGAAATGTTTTTGCCTTATTTCAGAAAGCATTTTTAATAAAAGAGAAATGTGATGTTTAGCGTCGCAGTTGAAATAGTAGAAGGTAAATAATCAAGAGCTCGGAATGAAAATTCATTAAACGTCGATTGTGGAAGGTGGCAAGGGGAATGTAAATAGTGATTTCCTCAGATTAAATTTTAGTATTGTAAATCTTTTAGAAAGTGCTGCCTGGAATATTTATTGTCTTAATTTATTTTGGAATCAGTTTTATATGTATAACTTTTTGAAACATAGAAAATAAAAAATTTCAAGGTTTTTCTAAAAAAAAAGTTATATAACTTTAAAGTCACTGGGACAATTACTGTTCTGTATCTATAACAATGTAGGTAGTTAATAATATTCCCAACCATCACGCCGTTAAAAAAAATCTCGATTGGCAGGAAGCCTTATGAAGTCTACGTTTTAATATATATGTATGTTGTGAATATGATCCACGCTCTGACTCAAAGGTACAGGAAATGTTGAGTTTTGGCGCACACATCCAATCCCAGAATCAGTTGAAGATCAGAAAGTGTACACATTATTTCTTTAAAGAAGGTTTGTTATGTAACATCCACAGATTATCCACCGTGTAATGAACGAGACAATGACTATTACACAATAATAACACTAATTGCGAGATGAAGACTCAACCTTTGTACGGTCGTGAACTAGCTATGTAGACGGATATTCTATATATTAAAAGTATCGGGTGTGGAGACAACGTGAGAAGCTTTAATTTTCTTGTCGTATTTTATACGAATAAACCTAAAAACATACGTTACCCCTGTTTTTCCTGAAGGGGTAGGCAGAGGTGCAACTAGTGCACCCCATATTGTCTTATGTTTTTCAGTCCCATTTTATTATAAGTGGTGAATAGATAAAAAAATTGAAATTCATATGTTACGCATACATATAGAATAATGGATAAGGAGGTTTTATAGTCAAAATGCGGCCACTGACCCAATCTTTATGCGAGTGTGTGGAGATGATGTGTACAATGGAGCACTTCTTCCTTAAAAAAATATGACGATTAAATTCAATTTACCTTTACCTACACTTACATATATTTCATTTTATTTATTATATTTCTTTTAATTCTTTTTCGAATATTTCGAAAGTCTTCAATGTATTGTTTAATTTACAGGAAAATTGGCACTGTAATCTCTGCCTACACATATGGGTTACGGTCGTGAGCGTATTATATTATTAATATAAACCTAATAGAAATATATCTTTAAATTATTACACTAAAGTTTGAATGCTTTGTACAGTAATATATATTTGAACTTTGAATAGGACCTGATCGGACTTCGGACTTTAATCTTTGATCTACCGGTTTAGCGAAGATGACTATAAAGACAATTACGATGAATGGTATACCTGTTTTTGTTACCGGTTTTTTCTGGTATACTTGTTTCGGTTATTGTTATAAACCATTTCCAAAGTGATCGGCTATTTCGTCATTTATATTAAGCATACACGGTACTGGGAGACTAAAGGAGAGCAAGGGAAGTCTTAGAAACTGTCTTAACAGACAGACTTAGAAACACCCACACAACAGGTATTCCAGTAATTTTTTTTGTGCAGACTTCACTATAATGTTTATTTACTCATTCACAATTATAATTACAAAAAAAATACAAATAGTAATAATAATAAAAAATAATAAAGTAAATAATTGTATATTTTGTACTTTAGTCATATATTTCCAGTATCTCGGTGACGTAGTTGTGTCACGGTGTGCATTGCAGAGGTCACGGTTTCAAATCTCGGGTCGAAAAAAATTGGGAGTCTGAAATTTATGCCCGATATGGCGATAGGCTCGCGCTCAATCACACCATGGAATGGATATGGCAAATAGTCGGTTAAATTAATTGTGCGAATTAAAAAACTTGTTTTTATTATGTTGTCATAAATATTTTGAGTATATTATGTTTTTTTAAGATATCCATTATTAACACTTTTTTGGTGAAGAACGTGAGACTTTTCTTTTTAATAATCTTGTCATTTCGTATGCTTTTGTTGTGCAAATGTTTCTAAAGAATTATTATGCTGATAGTCTGTGAAGTCATTATATTAAAAAAAAAGACACAGGTTCACACAAATTAATACAAAAGAATAGCGCACGTGTGACTTTTGTAGCTGGAAGGAGACTAAGCATTACACGTCCAAGTAAAAATTTTTGCTGAAAAATAATCAGTACTTAAAATACAAAACAAAAAAAAAACTCAAAGCTCTCTTGTCCTTGGTTTGTACCTAGGTGGCGTTGTTTTCAATTTTAATATATAAAAATGAACGTTTGTAAGTTCTTTATAGAATCGTAATCTATGCATCCAATCGCGGTGAAAATTTGGGAAATTATCAGGTAAAAACATAATTATTTTTTGAGGTATCGATTTTGTTTAAACACAGCAACGCGTGAACGGGTACAGCTAGTTTTAAATAAACTATGATGACCCTTATGAAACATAAGAGTCTAACGTTGTATTTGTCTGGAAATGTTACTATGATAGTTTATTCCACTGTATCAGGTATGGGACGACAATTTAGCGTTACTAAGCTACCTAGCTTAAATGTTTTTAATACATATTGGGGTCAACTAAAAGTTACTAAAGAATATAAATTTGCATAAGTTGAGTATGTAATTTGTAAGATGGTCGTGTGCCAATCGACAAGACGGAAAGAAAAGAATTCAAAACCTATGCGGAATTAATGTAGCAGGAATCATAGATAAAGTAATTTAGATTAGGGGAATACAAATTAAAAATAAATGCATGAAATTAATTTAATTTTCTAATTTCAACTACAACTATTACAGTTGTGTCGCATTACAGCTCAGTTATCGTTTTTTTTTTTTATATAAAACTTGTCTATTTGATATTTAACCTGATATCGTGTCAGTGTTAATTATTGCGAAGTAGTCAAGCGACCCGGCTTTGTTCGTCACATTTATTACTTAGATTTGAAGGTTATTTGTATTTATATTAAGTTATAAATAATTTCGTTCTCACGTAACGCAAAGGGATAGGCAGATACTATTAATTTCCATTTAACACTCTAAAATTTCCGAAAGAGATATTTAGGCTTTTATATACAAGGGATTTGCTCATTCTATCCCTAAAGCACACATCTTTTGGTACAATACGTTATGGAGCCTCGTAGAATTTGTTACTTTTTCTAAATCATTTTGTTGGGTTATTCCAATTTTAAATAGGACATTAGAGTATAGTTTTTGCCTTTGGCTGCCATGCCATGATAATGTCGGCGTTTCCTCATTATAATTGATACTGGTTATGTCTTTGTTCTGTAATTAGAATATTTATAACATACCTCATGCCTGTGTTTGCCAAATGGGTAGGCAGAAATGCAACTTAATGCATCCACCTTATGTTTTTTTCAACAATTTAAGGATATAATTTAAAATGTAAGGTGTGAAATAAATTTAAGTAACAAACAAACGCATTAATATATATAGTAAGCATGGATATTATATGCGAATCTGTATAAAGCCGGCTTGTATCTCGTTGATTATTCACTCTCCAGAGTTGTTCGGAGGCGGACGTTTGTGTAGCCTATTATTACATAAATGTTTTGTTTTTACGTATTAACAAGTTGACATTTCTTTTGTATATTCTCGACTTTGTGTAGACGACAGATTAAACATTAAATAAGGTAAAGTTTCTTGTGTTTGTTTTTTTTGTTTGGTTTTATATATTGTTATGTATTTATATATTGATAATAATATAGGTCGCACGAAAGATCATGATTTGGTTCTATTAGAATTGCGGCGAATATCAAGTAGGCGTCTTAGATGTATAGAATGGAGTATAAAGTAGATAATGAATCCTTCAGGCATCATAAGATTAAGCCATGATGTGACAATTAATTAATTAATATACATATGGTATATAAACTGCAACAGTAAAAACAAAAGTCACATTCTCGAGGCCATTGCTGTGCCGCCGACTAAACAAATAAATATGTCAGGTTGAAAACATTGTCCGCAGACTGAACTCAATGAATTGTCTTGTTTACATTCCTGCCTAACTTTTGCCTGTTTCTGTGTGTCTTTTGATTTTAACTTTAGTTTTACTTTATTATTATTTATTGTTTAATTTTAACGTGTATATATATCAACATTATGCAAATCAAGTTCGAATGATTCTATGTCAATGTCAAAGATAAAAGTACGGATTTAATATAGGGTAGAGACTGGATATTACTGATTTGTTAGCGTTAGTTTATACATAGTAATTTCAAAGTATTTAACGTTAGTCTGCATTATATTACATATCGAGAAAGGAAAGGCACTGTACTGTTCGCTCGCTTTGAATAAGTTATCACGTACTTTTGGTTTAGAGTCACGCAGTCCGTAACTTTATCCCGCACTACATCGCTCCTCTGTGTTCAGTCAGTTTTTTCTCTCATATACCTCACGACGTTCCCTGAAGAGATAGGCAGAGGTGCAACTAGTGCGACTACATTTCGCCGTATGTTTGCCCATATACCATGAAGTAAAATTAGATATTTTTTCACAGATTATATAGTTCATGGATACGTTACGAACTAGATCGAGGCGTGACAATGATTTGGCAGATTGTATTTATGTTCTTAGCGTACCTGCTTTGGAAGTTATTTTGGGATGAAGAAAATCCACTGGACAGTCTACCTGGGCCTAAGAGATGGCCGATTGTGGGATGCGCTTTTTCCTTCCTTGGGACACCGTACAGTGATTATTTTAAATTACTATATTTGATTTTGAATCTGTGGAACATTCAAACAGACGAGCATGTATGTATAGATGTATGGATGTGGCGATATTTATAAAGAAAGAATCGTTGTATCGTTTTAGATGAACTCTTCCCAATGATGCTGCGCTTTTCGAAGCTCTACGGCTATCGGTATGTCCTGAAAATATTCAACCGCCGCATACTGCATGTCTACAATGTTGAAGATATAGAGGTCAGTTAAATGTCAACTAGCTTTGACAATTGGTAAGGGACTTTCAAGACGAATATAACTTTAAAGCGATAATAAAAATACCCAACATAGACACGTCTTTGCGTAAATGTAAGATTGTAGAATATTTCACTAATGGCCTATTAGTTGTTGTAATGGTTATTAGGGTGACGACACATTTGCAACATTTAAATGTGTCACAAATGTGTTGTCACTCTTTATGTAGAACAGAGGATGTAGATAAGAGAAGAAAAAACAAAGAAGAGTTTCGATCTCCGGAACCACATTTAGAGAAAACGTACTATTATACACAAATATACTGCCACAGTAGCAAAAGTAATAAGGAACTAGATAAAAGACTGACATTAAGTAGGAGCTTTTAATATTAAACAAGTTTATATACTAATGGTCTGCCCCGTCTTCGCACATTTAATGCACGTTTTATGCAATGCACATATCATATAAATCCTCCTCTCGGATCACTCGCTCTGAAAACATTAAAATCTGTTGCATATTCGAAGCTTGCAGAAGCTAGAAGCGACTTTGGTTAAGATTTTACCTGCTTTACAGATTATTTTAACGCACTCACACAATATTTCGAAGAACAGACCGTACGATTTTCTCAAACCCTGGCTCGGCACCGGTCTTCTGACCAGCACAGGTATTTATAGTAAATTTATAAAATTCAATTATACACTTAAATAATTAATCGATTAAAATGGCTTAACTCATTCGCGTTTTAGTATATAATTAATTATTAAGATAATATATGACGAAAGTTTTGATAATTTTGTTGATACAGCTGTTACAAACTGATGCTAACAAAAGTATTTTTTATGAATTTTTGACATCATAAAAGGTCATATTAAATTATTATTCCGTTGATACATAGTAGACATTTGTATTACAAAAGGAAAAAATACGACAAGGAGATGGGAAAAGGAAACATAGAATTAGAAAATGCTTTTTCCTGTCTTCCCTCTTCTCTGTACAATAAAACTAGGCAATGTTACTACAAACCATTTGTTTCTCGCGAATGCCCATGAGTCACTTCATATCCGACGTATCGTTGGTTCGTTTGCAGCCTTCATTAATTAAAAAAAAAACAAATATTAAATTGATATAATACGCTGTTAGGTTTTAATTCTAATTTAAATTATCTTAATGATATGAAATAATTTGAATTTGGATACAATTATTTTCATTGTATTTATTATTTTACTTATTTTTTATCTTTGTATTTATCTCTATTGTCTTTTCTTAATATCTTGTGTCTTGAATTTTACCAAATATGTAATTTTTACCTTTTATCCTTTTGTTCGGTGTGTGATTTCTTTAATTCACTGTATGCATGGCCTGATAAGACAACAATCATACATAATTTAACTTTCAATGTATACATTTAAGCGATAATATAAATAAAGAATTGAATAGCATGTCATTCGCATAAAAATTTAAAAAAATAAATAAACCGATTTTTTTTGTACATGCTTCTAAGTTAAATTACCTCTATAGCGCACTTGTTTTACAATACGACCGCATTGCTGAGGTGTCGGGTTCGATTCTCGCGTCAAGAAAAATGATATTGGGTTTTATCAACTACATATCAGCCTGGAGTTTAGAATTTGTGCCCGATATGGCGATAAGTTCTGTCTACTGCAGTACGCTTAAATGCATTAAAGTTTTTTAAACAACTGAACGACATTTATATATCTTTCAGGTGGCAAATGGCACCGACGCAGGAAAATATTAACACCGACTTTACATTTCAACATTTTGAAGAACTTTACCAAGGTGTTCGAGGAGAAAAGTCGTCATTTAGTGGGCATGCTGAAGACGACGTCACAAGGAGAAGTGGACGTCTTATCTGTTATTGGAGATTTCACCCTTTACACGATTTGTGGTTAGTATTTTTTATAGAATAATAATACATCTATAAATAGTTTAAACAAAGTTTCCTTTCGCACTCTGTAAGATAAAATCTTTCATACTATGTAATGGGTGTTAAAATGTGTTTATGTGAAACTAGTGCACCCACATTACGCCATACGTTTTTCCGACCCATAATGTGATAGGGGGCGAGCCAATCGCCATATCAGGCACAAATTCCAAACTCCGGGCTGATATCAAGTTGAAAAAACTCAATATCATATTTCCAGACCCGGGAATTGAACAAAGATTAAATCTATTAATATATATGTAGTACATAATCTTTTATAGACAAATCGGAGACCATCTACTAGAATAAATAAAATCTCGTTTAATGTTTTACATGTTACAGAAACAGCGATGGGAATACAACTTGATTCTAATAAGTCCAATTCAGCTGTTGAATACAAAGATACAGTTAAAAAAATAGGGACACAAGTTATAAGTAGATTGACTCAGTTTTGGCTCCACGTAGACTTACTCTTCTATCGAACCGCTCTAGGTAAACAATTTGTAAATTGTTTGAACGTAGTCCATTCCTTTACCGATAAAGTTATAACAGAAAGAAAGAAAAAGAAAATAGATCCAGATGGTTCATTAATAGAGCAGTTAAAAGACAATGCTAGTGAAGATTCTAAGATGAAACTGGCTTTGTTGGATTTACTCATCGAAGCGG
Source organism: Papilio aristodemus (assembly GCA_016277805.2). Taxonomy (NCBI): domain Eukaryota; kingdom Metazoa; phylum Arthropoda; class Insecta; order Lepidoptera; family Papilionidae; genus Papilio; species Papilio aristodemus. Next base: position 412,861 of record JAABKM020000013.1, on the reverse strand, counting down.
AGAATAATGGAGAAATTGACGTAAAAGGAATTCGAGAGGAAGTCGATACGTTTATGTTTGAGGTAAATGACATATATTTTATTAAAATAAATTTTACGCTAGTATAAGTTACATTGAGAAAGACTAAACTTTAACAAATTTAAAGTTCACAAATTCACAGTTTGAAAAATATATAAATTCGTTAAAGAAAAATTAAAAAAAACCTTTTCATTGTGTTCGAACGGTAGACGGTAGAACTAGGTACTCAAAACAAATTTATTAACAATATTGGGACGGTTAGAAAGAAAACTATTTCAGATAATTGTGTTTCTTTTTACAGGGTCATGATACGACTGCAATGGCTCTCTCTTTTGGTTTAATGCTGTTAGCAGACCATGAAGATGTTCAGGTAAGTTAGATTTTTGCTTTTTGTTCTTTCTTTTTTAATATTTTAAAACTCCATTTATCTATTTATAATATAATACTTTCTATGAACCTACGTCACATCGACTTAAATTGATTTTTTGTAATTTCCCATCCATTTTCTTATATTGAAATTTGACATTTTTGTCAGTTAAATTTTGCTTCCTTATCAATTACTAGATAGTATCTGCGGTTATTAGTAACTGGACTGGATTACTTACTGTTTGATCAAGTAATCAAATATTTAGTCTAATTCAAAAGCCGAATTAGCAAAGTAAACTAAGCCGTTTCTTTGACACTCTTAGTCCGTTTTTGCATTGCAAAACGCCAAATTTGCTTTGCAAAAATGTTGACACAAAAACCTATATACGTACTACGTAATATAGGAACGAATTTACAAAGAATGCAAAACAATATTTGGGGATTCGGACCGCACGCCGAGCTGGTCCGACCTCGCAGAGATGAAGTATTTGGAGGCGACTATTAAGGAGATGCTGCGGCTGTACCCCAGCGTGCCTTTCATAGGCAGGCAGATCACACAGGACTTTATGTTAGGTGAGTACATCACACTATTTCTAAGACAAGGTTGCTTTTGTTATACAAAAATACTCTCCAAGCATTTCTATTATTGCCGAACAATTGTCTGTCGATTGTTAACTGATTTTTGTTTCATTCATTATAACGCCGCTCTGAAAGGTTTCTTGCAAGATGGACCAATGACCAAGGTTGCAGAAGTTCGCCTACATTCAGTAGTGGACATCTTTTGGATCATAATGGTGATGATATAAATTTCTTAATATCGACTCCATCAGGTGACTTGCTGGTGAAGAAGGGTGTGGAGGTGCTAGTTCACATTTATGACCTGCACCGCCGTGAGGACATCTACCCGGAACCGGAAGCTTTCAAGCCGGAACGCTTCCTGAACGGAGAAGTCCGACATCCTTACGCCTTCATACCGTTCAGTGCTGGACCAAGGAATTGTATAGGTTTTTATGTTAATTTACATTTTATTTATTGAAGGAACGACTTATAAATTGAAAACAGGCAGCGATTCTCTTTTTTATTCCCCACCCCTTCCAAATTTTATTGGAAACTTTTATGCCGGATTCCTTTACGGCTAAAATTTAATCTATGATATCCAATAGTTTTCCGTAACTCCGTGAGTTCGATGCGTATCGAATTTATAAGTATTGATTTGATTCTCAGGTCAAATACGAGTCATCTTCGTCGGCCGTACCGTACGGATCTTGTGCTTTTAATCTTTATCTATACTTATCATTTATTTATTATGTATATGTTAATATTTACTCAATATGATAATGTACTTCACAGACCACTATCGTGAAATAGATAGAAGTATTCCATTAATTAACTGAGTGTGGTGCCAAGGGTTAATCACCTTCCCCTTATTCTCTCCGTTTGTTCTTATTCCAATATCTTACATAAGAATTCGTAAAACAATTCATTCAATCGTTAAAATCTTTGTTTATAATTAACGAATTAAAATTGTATATATGTTTTACTTTCACGTTTTCGGTAAGGTTGGCGTGTGAGTGTTGGAAACTTAAATATTAATTTATTGATTAAAATAAAGTAACATGTTGCAGGTCAGAAGTTCGCGATGCAGGAGATGAAGTGCGCGCTGAGCGAGATATGCAGGCACTTCACGCTGACGCCGCGGGTGAGGGGCGCGCGGCCGGCGCTCAAAGCTGATATTGTGCTGAGACCTGTGGACCCTATTTATGTTAAGTTCACTCCTCGTGTATCTAATAAATAATTTAAGATATTTAATATTTTCATTTTGTGTGTGTGTGTGTTTTAGCGCGGAAGGCTGAAGAGACTGAAGATGTTACACACTCTACCACTGTTCAGTCTTCATGACTTTACAAGCCAGAGGTTTTAAATAATATCTTTTTATGGAAAATTGGTATGCTTAGAACAAAGGTCTCCATATTAAGTTTTTAATGATAAGCCTTCATAAGTTGTCTGATTTGTCGTGAAATAGTTACCAACAGAACTTAAGTTAGTATGGCGGTTTTTGAAGTGAAAACTTCTTTAGGCACGTAGAGCACTATTTGGATGGGTATAAAAGCACTAAATTCTTCTAACCTTCTCACAACAACAAAGTGTTCCTTTTATACAGTTCAAATAGTAGTATAGAGGAAAAAGAACTAGAAATATTAGATCTATATTGCGTTGGACTAAACAATTGTCCGCAGTTTAAATTAAAATCAATCCCTTCACACTCGTTTGTGTTGCCGTGCCCGTTTATTATTCTGGACACTCGGCGTCCGCAGTACTTTCTCACAATATGTATGCAATAGTACATTTATATATAGTTTATTTTAACTTAATTATTAAAAAATCTAATGGTTTGATTGTTATGTTTAACGTTTTAACTAATCATCACTTGAAATATATGTTTTCTTGTTTACTATTATAAAAAAGGTTTTATATTTTACCAATAGTTGTACTGAAAGTAATTGTTCGAACCAAATTGCTAGCTGGCGGGTAAATAAAATAAAAAAATAACTATTTGATCATCAAAACAATTTTGTATTTTGAATATAATAGAATTACTCTCATCATTCATGTTCACATAATTTAATATGTACAAACCTATGCGGACAAACACTGTTATGATTTCATGAATAATAAAAAGCTTTAAACAACGTTTGCGTATGCAAATGCAATATCGAATATTTTAAAATCGAGTACGTGTGCTTTAACACGAGGAAGTCAACTCTTATGTTTGTTTTATTTTTTTAAATTTAATTTTAACTTAAAGGTCACTCAAAGGGGATGTAGAGATTATGGATTTCTATTCGGTACGATCCTGGCACACCGCTCTCGCTACTACAGCTGACACCGACGCATTCACGCTCGTCGGTTACGGATACTTCTTACATCGCCTTTCTTTAGTATGTCACTAATCTGATCGACGTAAGTCCTCCTGGGACGTCCCCTACCGACACTATCATTCATTTTTACAACATATAAAATATTTCCAAGACATATATCCAAGAGTTTTATATAACTACTCGTGTAATGAAGCCATACATACTTAACCTTCTTATTGCAAAGTGTTCATAAACTGTATATGTAACGATCTAAGTTATTAAAGCTTATGAACAAGTTTAAGTTATAACTAAGTGATGTTCACATAATTTAAGTTTTTTAATAAACATTTTTATTGAAGGTAAGATTGTTCGAGCAAAAGAATATCGTTTTTTTTTTGATGATGATCAAATTGAACCATTAAACCAATTATCGTGAAAATCTAAACGAACATTGTTTGTGGGACAGGAAAGGAAAGGGATGGGATGAAAGGTAGCCGCATACATATTACCACAAAAAAAATCTTCCGACAGAAAGAAAATTATTCATAACATGTAAAATTTTTCTTTAAAGACACACGAATACAAGCAAAAAAAACAACAATAATGATGAAATGTATTTAAAACGTGTAAAGTATTTAATTGTTAACAGTTACTCGTATTCAATTCGCAAACTAAATTCAAAGTACGATATGCGATCATTATATTCGACGTCGGGATATGTAGCGCGCGGCAAACTTTTAACATTTGCGCGCCTGAACTTTGCGTGGCCGTCGGAGCAGAATCTATGATAAACAGATCAAATAAACTTATTTTTATGTTGGAAGGATTCTATTGGAAATTATATTTCCCTTTAATAAAATTATTCATCTTATAATAATTTTATAATTATAAGTACTTTTACTACACTACAAAATTTTCGGTTCTACGAATTCGTAGCGGGTTATGATATATTTGATATTGTTTCTAACAGTGTTTTCCAACGCGGGACCCGCGCCCCACAAGGTGGCCCCTTCCTTGATAAGGGGGCAATTCGAAAATGGAAAATCTTTATTAAAATTATATATATATAAAT
>JAABKM020000013.1:337456-357000 GCA_016277805.2 Papilio aristodemus | reverse complement strand
ACAAGAATAGTGCTTAATAGATAATAACGGGTATTTTCATTCTCACATAAATAGAGTTCTATATCATTTAAATGAAATTTTTTTTAACGGGGATTTATAACAGATAATTAATAAAGTTGATTAATAATAAATATAAATTGATTATCAAGTGCGTCCGCCATGTTTAATTCAATCGAGGCGATGGAGTGCTTCGACCTGCATCCACTGGTCAAACTGTAATCCGATTACTCCTTCGCTGTGACGTCATCGCTGCCCAGGACACACGGGTGATATTAATTTAAATAAAAAACAAATTAAAATGTCTAAATATATAAAAACAAGATATTAAGATCAATAATTCTGTACTTGCACTTTGTATTTACAGCGTACATATATATAAAACATTCCGCCGGGAAAAGTTAGTGGCTTCAAACACTTTTTTTTAGAAGATTTTTGTCAAATCAACCAAAATTGACAATCAATTTAAATCGATACGCGAATACTACTTACCTTATTTGTCTTTCCATCCGCCGCTCTTATAGACTTTATACTAACTTCATATTAAACTCTTTGACATTAAAATAGGCGCAAAAGTCTAACTTCTTAATGATGCTCACATTAACCAAAACCAATTCTTAACTCGCTTAAATAATTTTAGTACCGCTCTGAATGAAAGAACCCGCGACGTCAAAATTTATGACCAGCAATGAGTATATGGACCGTAAAAATATAGTCGATGTCATAAAATATCATGTATTTTTGCGTTCATGCATGAAATTTTCATAAAAGCATAGAATGGTACAAGGTAGAGGTAGTACACGAATTTTATTTTGTCTTTCTTTACCGTTTTTTTTTTATTTCAATCGATATCGCAATAGAATCTACTGAACTTATTAATCTATATTATTTATATAAAAAACATACTTCACGCCTGTATTTCCTTAAGAGGAAGGCAGAGATTTTAAATGCGTTGCCTCACTTTGAACGACAGAGGATGGGATCAAAAAAAAGGGGTAATCCCTCTTCTGTCATATCCTTTTCCCTTCCCATTCTTTCCTAATTAGAAATGGATGGGAAGGGGAAAAGGATAAAAATTGGGGCTCCAGCACCTCACTCGTAAGACCGCAAGCAGAATACTACTTCACGTCTGTCTTCTGTGAGGTCGTGGTATTTCATCGGTCGAGCCGGCCCATTCAGCAACTGATGTTAGTGTTGCGGGCTCTGTGTGTAATGATCTTATAGTAAACCTTTTAAATATGAATGTCAATAATATAAAACTATGTGTGAAACTAACCTTGCCTCGCGGATCGCGTCGACCCAGTGCACGCAGTCCACTTCGGAGGCGGCGCGCAGCTCGTACTGCCGCTGACTCTCCCGCCGGTAAGATATCGTGAAGCAGAACTGCCCAAAACAATCACATGTTACAACGTCGACAAATATTATAATAAGAAGACATTTGATTAATTAAAGATTAAAGGTTTAAAGGCCGGCAACGAATCTGCAGTTCCCTTGGTGTTGCGGATGTTCATGGGCGGCGGTGATCAACTGACTTTAGGCGACTCGTCGCTTGTTTGCCCCCTTTTTACTATATAAAAAAATTCTTACATTTATCAGAGTATATATTTTATGACGTTAAACTAATTTTTTCCCTTTTTTGTTTTCGAACACTTCGAACATTTTTCTTCCCGTTGTCAAATGCTCGTTCTTATTTTCAATTACTATAGTAATAAATTTCAATAGCAATTGCTTAATCTAAGGTTCTCTGCTTCAGAACAAGACATTACCAGTAACTCCTTATGAGTCAGTTAAAAGTAGAAAGTAAGTCAATCATGATAGAATATCGACCACTAGACGATCATGTTATAATTGATCTGTTAGTTACGACTGTCCGCAACATGACACCCTGGTCCATTAACTCTGCCGCGACCACAGAGTCACAGCACTCGTTATGCTGTTGTGAACAGCTGCGGTTTCCGTCATTACTGAAAATAACCGCAACTTGTCAGCGGCCGTCAACTAGTGATGTTAATTTTGCAAATAGCTCTCTATTTATGGTCCGATTGTATACTGGTGTTTTTTTTAACTTATTTATTTACTCTACATACCGAAGCATTCCTTTCCATAGGCGATTTGCTGAGTCGCTCGCAGTAAGAACCTTCTAGAAGCAGCACACCGGTCGGCCGCGTGTTGTTCTCCGACTCGTAGTAGAACAGCAGGTTCTGATAGAGGATGAACCAGCGCAGCTGCCATTTTGTGTTGTCAGAACTACGCTTGTGGAGGTAGCCAGCCTGCGTAAGATTACACTTAAATCCAGCGATCGAATAAAGCGTGCACAAATTAAGAGTCGAGAGGATCCTAAACTCTTCCCGCTACCGTCTCACCTTTATTACTACAGCGAACAATAGTTCCAACAGTCGTCAACTATTGAGCATTGGACCTGCTTGGCACGTGATCATAATCTCACGGAAATCTGGAGTGAAGTAGCACTTTGTTTATTTATAGGAAGATATTATTTATAGACGAATAACAAATTAGAAATAGAGAACCAGTAATAGGTCTTCTTTTTGTAGCTATGTTTCGTCTGATGAGTGAGGGACTGAGAGCTATGTTCTCACTACGTGCTCAGCACTTTTCTTGTGCGGTCTTTTCATGTTACCTGCGAGTGATCATACTGCGCCCTGTCGGAGAGAGCTAGCATCTGCCCGTCGTTGACCCGCACCGAGCGCTGGATCTTGGGGCTCAGCATCTTGACCCGCTGACCTTTGCACCTGATGATGAAAATTAAGTCATTCGACACCTTCATCGAATTCAACACAGTAAAATTCAACCTTATAGTTTCATTGAAAGAATATATTGGTATTTTGACCTGTAAACTTACAATTTTCCAGTTAGCGTCGTATTTGTTCGAGATGAATCTTTATTAGAAATTCATCGAAAATCGAAAAAGTCGATACAAAAGAAAGAAATGTATATTATAAAGAAAAGAAAATTAATATCACTGTTCCGAGTACACAGCTCATAAATAACTATGCTTCAATAAAAAAAATGTACAATCACAAGGTCTCACAGTACAAAGCTCAACTGAAATATAAAATAAAGTGGGGTCTTTGCCCTCTCGGAGTCCGCTGCGAGCCTCATTAAATATGTACTATTGGTTGCTTTCATTTTTTATTAACCTACGACATTTCTATTTGTGATCGAGTATCTTAAAATACAAGGAGAATTATATTTCTTATGTAACTCGTTTCTGAATAAAGTTTAATTCGTACAGAGTTCATCGATATTTTTTTTAATCTTTTAACCTATTTTTAAGCCAAATACGTCTTCTAATTATAACAGCCTTTTCAGTGGACAGAAAATTTTAAAAAATTCTACGCAATTCATAATTCAATAAGAAATTAAGAAGTCTTTATTCTAATTACGTAGGCTTAGGTAGACCCGCGTTTCAGCTACACAAAAAATACGTTATGTTTGAGTTTACTACGTAGTCGCTAGTAGCCGTGAGTATGTCATTGTAAATAAAATCATACAACTCCGCATTAATTTTAAGTAGACGAATGTGGTGTGAATTTTCGGTAGGTACTCGCGTAGGCAGAGCCGAGGCTCCATTACAACGTTATTATTTACTAAAATAAAAACAAATGTTAGAGCAATTTATGATAATATATTCCCAAACGATTATTAAAATTATATATTATGTTTAATTATTAGTTTGTAATGATAAAAAAACTACGATACACACAACAGGTTTGACCTTAGACCATAATTATGTTGCAAATACTGCGTTCGATGGCCGCTTAGAGACAAATATAGTTTTTTTTAAATACTGTAACGGATCAATATTTCTTCCAATATAACATTAAGTCTGAGGTTTAAAAAGCTCAAATGTGTTACAAATATTTTTATTTACCAAATCAGAAAGATAAAATTTATTCCAAATTATAGATACGCTTTGTTTTATTTGAACATGTGATGCGGTCAGTGCTTTATTTACGTACAAGTGGATCGATTCGGAAATACGCATAATAAAAATCTAGACACAATTTGATATATTGATGCCAGACAAATATTTTGTTCATGAAATAATTATTATTAAATATTATAATATAAATTCAGTTCTTATTAACATTATATTAATATTATCAAAACTATGTTTATTACATACCGTTTATTTTTGATCTTTTCCCCAGGTGTACATTATTTTCGGGTTCTTCGAGTAACTTTGTAATAAGAATGTATTAAGTACTTTATACCATTTTTAGAAGTTTTTTTTATTAAAATGTATTAGAAGTAAGGAAACAGACAACACTTTGAATTTTCAACAATAGTATAGATAAAACGATAACAGTTTAAAATTCAATCTCAAAGAATATTTACACTAGACATTCCCTTGGAACATATAAGCGCCTGTTGATTTATAAATGCAACGAGTTACAGCTATAGTTTTAACACTTTTACGGCAGGCGCTCGGTTAAAATAGAAATATTTTAGGTTTATTTAATAGAAACGATTGTATTAGTCAGTCATAATTAAGATCGGTGTTATTTTTCTAAGGTTTGCTAAAGATCTTGAACTACGTCCTACACGAAGACGTTAGTTCGACTGGCGAGTGCCGGGCGAGCACCTGTTAGCTGAATCGACCGCGCGCGTGCGTGCCCTCGTGACGTACGAGACAAGCCACAGACTTAACCGCTACTAGACGCGGCCAACGAAAATTAACCAAGTAATTTTTAAATTTAATTACTACTATAAAATATTCCTAGTAGTAGTTACAATTTACAACAGCTTTAAAATAGATAAAAAATGATCTTTTATTAGGAATGTAAATAATATACGTGCTTCCTAATCTTTTTACCATTCTGGCAAAAATGCTCCTCCAATAACATAAAAGAGATCATAACAATTTATTTATAGAATTGTTAAACATGTCTCATTCATCTTAACTCTTGAAATAATCAACAGACAACGCCGAGGTATTAAAAAGTCTTGCGGCCTATCTCCGTCTCACAAGCGCCTCTGTGCCCGCAGCGGTAGCACCAATGGTTAAAAGATCAAACAACTCCCCGTCTGACGCAGTACGGGCCGTACAGGCCCGCTCATGTGAAGGCTGCTGGAAATTTAAATAACTTTGTAACGCTTTATTTTGTTATTTTTAAAAATAGATGTAATAAATAGTAAATATGATATAAATATTACTGGATTTATAGCTAGCTATATTTACATAATATCAAAGATGTACGTGTATTTTACACTTCTGTCTCAAAGGGCGGTTTTGCATGCGGTTTTGAATCAAAATACCTATTAGAAATTAATTAAAGTTATGTAAAACAAATTAGTGATTTTTTTCTTGCGACATTTTCGCAATATGATTAAGATAAGGCAACGTATGTCCATAGAAAAGTAATTCTTTGACACATCGCGTCGTATCACATTCCTGCATGAGCTATTACAGCCTTCTTACTTAGTTCTTCTACATAGCCTTTAACCTTCCAAATGGGCTCTGGAATGTAATAAGCATTTTTAAATACCGATTCGTGATTTTTGCCATTATTGCGGTCATACATTTAAACTTTTAAGCTTTAATGAACTGATGGATGATTATGATTAACATAAACTTTCACGAGACGCAGAGATCGATGGTAATGTCCGAGCTTGTCGTATAACTGTCGTAAAATAATAAACAGGAGGAACTTGTACGCGTAGTAATACCTAGGTAAATAAACTTCGCTCTATGTTGTGGTTTTCACTTTTCAGTAGACAATTTTTTTATGAATTCGTATTTAGCGCCATCTCATGAAGTTTCATGACACCAAGTTCATTGCCAATGATAACTAAGATAATCGTGTAATAAAGGTTTTTTTTTTTTGAAAATTCATATCACTTTGAACATGACATCTATGCAAAAATTTTAAATGCTAAGAGAGACATCCTTATATAAAAAAATAAGTAATCTGTGGATCGAGAATTGCATGCATATTAAAATATTAATGTCCATATAATTTGTTAAATTAATGGAATATTAGGATACTTGGACAAACATAATCAGCTCGATCAACTTAAATATCGATTTCAAAACGATGTGTCAAATCCATTGACATATAAACGTCAAAAAATTATGTTTTCATCAATAAATTGAATCTGAATTGCAGACGATTGTTCGTAATTGTTTTAAAAGAATATTAATTTGTTTGTGTCATTCTGATGATAAATTAGAAAAAGCGCAGTGAAAATAACCATCGACCGCCTTTTTTGTGTGATGCATGAAATTTAAAGTATAAGAATGGCGTCAGGATCTAAGAATGATATCGTTAACCGCTTATTAAATGTAAGACTAGAAGGAGGTGGCGATGAACAGCCGCCACAAAATATGCTTCCATCGAATCAACTGGCGCGAAGATTGGAAAATGTCGCCGACGAAGACAATGGTCGAATTCCCGAGGCCGTACCGTCTTCATCTTCGGCGATAGAAAATTTGCAACCCAGTAATAACACAGGTCGCTTGCATAACTGGCAGGCGACAAAGACGACAGTGAAGGAAAGATTGTCGTTTCTTTTCAACAATGAAATTCTTTCGGACGTCCATTTCATTGTTGGTAGAGACGCAAACCAGCAAGTGATACCAGCTCACAAGTTTGTTTTGTCAGTTGGCAGTGCTGTCTTCGACGCTATGTTCAATGGTGTGTTAGCCACAAAATCTGAAGAGGTAGAACTACCCGATGTTGAACCTGCAGCATTTCTTCACTTACTGAAGTTTTTGTATTCGGATGAAGTACGTATTGGGCCGGAAAGTGTAATGACAACATTGTACACCGCTAAAAAATATGCTGTGGCAGCTCTAGAAGAACATTGTGTTGACTTTTTGAAGAGCAACTTGGGCACGGACAATGCCTTCCTGCTGTTGACACAAGCAAGGTTGTTTGATGAGCCACAGTTGGCTGCTTTATGTTTAGAAATGATAGACAAAAACACAGTGGATGCACTAAATGCTGAGGGATTCACCGATATTGATCAGGATACCTTGAATGCTGTTTTGGAAAGGTATGGTATTTTAAATTCATTTAACTCTATTGTGCTTAATACTGGTGATATAACTGGCATTAACAAACTCCCATACTGGCATAAATAGTTAGAGAAAATGTAAGACCTGTTGGGAGCAGAATTTTACTACTAAAAGTAAGCAAACCTTTATAGACCATGGGTGTGCATGGTTTTTATATAGTTTAAAAAACATTGTACATTCCACTTCTCACACAATAGTGAACATTGGAAAAGGAGGCAATCTTAATATGTATGACTGATGGGTTATTTTGCTGCATTGACTATTGTAACTGACTGGGCTTCCAATGCAAGTACTAGTTACTAAAAGTGTGATAACTTGTACTACAGTTTGAGTATTTACCTTTTATGTTTATGAGTTCCTATTGTTAAGGATCAGATTGTATTTTAGGGAGGCATGACCATCAATGAGGGTACATTTTAGAAAAGTATACACTAAAGTCAAATAATTTTATATAGCTTAAAATACAAAAAGGTTATATTACACTTTTAAAAAAATATTATATTGTGCATTTCTCTTAATGATTAATCATGATAGATCTGTTTATTCATATTTTATTTTTATACAATATGAAAAGTATAATAAAAAACAAAATCATGAAACAATAGTTATTATTTGTTTCATATAAACTTAAAATAAGTTACATAAAACAACAATTAGAGAAACAATTGAAATCATGTTTAGCAAAATGTGAATAATTATTAATTTGTTTTTTGTTTAATAAATTAAACAGAAATCTGAAAAAAAATCTATTTTTGTAATAAGTGGTTTCAACAAAAACTGCTCATTATCTGGCATATGATATAATTTACGATGTAATAAAATATGAAAGTGGAGAAGCTGCCATAATCAATGAGGTACATTTGTTTGTTTAAAAGAATTATTTGACCAAAGATTAACCAAATTACGAAATTACTGAAACAAATTCTTATTCTCTTATTTTGTTCTTTATTAAATACTGTATTTTTATAAAAGATATACTATACAATGTGATATGTAAATATATCCTCATTGTCCTTTTACCATTTGGAGAAATTTGCAATTCAAATAAATGACTGAATATCAAACGAATGTTTCTCTTACAAGAAACAACATTTAATGTATAAATTTGGTTAAAGGAACGAATTATCATAAATTAACAATATTTAATTAGTGTTGCCAGTAGAGAATAATCTATGAAAACCAATGACATTACAACTATTTGATAAATTTATGACAAAATTAGGCCCTGGAACATATTACTGTGAAATTGAGATGGCAACAGTGTTATATAATATATATGTAAACTTATATAATTATATAGAGATAAATGAACCTTTCGGACCCGAAAGGTTGTCGAATAGCGGCCACGTACAGGTCGACGCAGCGTGCGTAAGCCTCCAAGGTCGCGGGAGCCAGCTGGATCAGGACGGTCTTTGTGGGGGAGGCCCACGTCCAGCAGTGGACGAATACTGCCTAACTAAATGACATAAATTAGGAACAGGGCAAGAATTGTGGATCCGTTTAATTATAGCATAAAACTTTGATTATTTCAATTCTAATTCCAGAGACACTCTTCGGATAAGGGAAGCTAAAATATTCTCCGCTGTACTCCGTTGGTCGGAAGCCGAGTGCATACGTCGCCAGTTACCAGTGACCCCCGGCCACCAGCGCGCTGTACTGGGACGAGCGTTCAATGCTATCCGGTTTCCGCTGATGTCAGTCGAAGAGTTCGCGATGGGTCCCGCACAGAGCGGCCTGCTTGATGACAGGGAGATAGTCCAACTCTTCCTCTACTTTACCGTGAACCCTAAACCAAATGTGGGATTTCTGGACACTCCTAGATGCTGTATGACAGGCAAGGAGTTGACCGTGAATAGGTTTCCGCAAACGGAGTCGAGATGGGGCTACAGCGGGACCTCTGATAGGATAAGGTTTACGGTGAACCAGAGGATCTTTGTCGTCGGCTTTGGTCTCTACGGATCGTATTTTGGACCTACGGAATACGAAGTTCATTTGCAAGTTAGTTCAATCCATTTAAAACTAAGTTTTTTATTTAATTAACATGTGAGATTGAAATTGATTTGAACAATGACGAATGTGGATACTTGGTGAAATGCACTAGCCCAGTTTTCTTTTGAAGACCACTACAGTTACTTCAAGACTACTCAAGTGAAGAGCATGTGTAATCATAATTGTGTAGAATCTGTTATCATAATTTTTATTATGAAAGTTACTTATATTAATAATTTGTTTTCCTTCAGATCATCCACCTGGCAACGAAGAAGGTGTGCGGGTCGAATACAACGACCTTCTGCTGCGACGGCACTGATGACACCTTCCGCGCCATGTTCAAGGAGCCAGTGGAGATTCTGCCCAACACCTCGTATATAGCCAGCGCTAAGCTTAAGGTAACATAGGTTTGGTCTATCACTCCCCTCCTCAACACGCTAGCGCAAGTAACGTGTAGCGCTCGCTCCAGTCATGTGGATGGAATTAGTGGACAAGTACCATGACCATACAAAATATCATCATGTAGTAAGTTTTGATGCTCCATCCGTCTACAAGATAGAAAGGAATAGGTTTTCATTTTCTTTTTTTCCTTGCGTATTCTTATGTCTTCAGTTAGTCAAATAAGCTGCGCAACACATCTGTAACTGTTCTGAGTGTCGCAAAGTTAAAGAGGCTGTGGTCAGCCGTCAGATGATCTGTTTGTTGGTTTGACTCTTTCTATAATGTGTTTTTTGCATTTATAGCATAATGCCATTATGGTCTCAGGAAGAGGTGCAGTTCTTTGGTACGTATTTTATAGGAACTGATTGGCTATAAAATGTGTGCTCGATAAATTTCTCATTTTGAAGACAAAAAAAAATAAATAAATTCCATTTAAAATGACATTCCGAAGATAAATGTACGAAACGTTCCCAGGGAACGGACTCGTACTACGGCACGAAGGGCCTCCGGCGCGTCACGGTGGACGGCAATAACGGCGAGAAAGTCGTTTTCCAGTTCTCGTACGCCGCCGGCAATAACAACGGCACTTCGGTCGAGGACGGACAGATACCGGCCATCATATTCCACATATAAGATATGCCTCGTGCCCTCCGCCCCCGCAGCCCTGCGGCGCCCCGGGGGCGGCGACAGTGCTCGGTGTGTGAATTAAATGGTTCCAGAAAATAAATATTTAATCCTCTGTGTTCCGATGCAGAGCTCGGAGCTTGGCAAATGACAGCGTTGTGTGCGATGAGCGAATGAAGGAGTGATTTCAAAATTAAAAAAAAATAATATATCTCAATTTTCTTAACTGAATTTGTATATTTAGGTATCAAATGTAAAGGACACTGTGTCTGGTGAATGTATGAAATGAATTATTTAAAATTAACTAAAAATGTCTCCTATTAAACATTTATATAATCTGTGTTTAAGCTGAATTTTTTAGGTTTAATTTATTTATTTAATTTAAAAATTGGAGAAATTAACTAAATGAATTATAAATCACCATTTTTATTTTTTATTTATTCCTGGTGCTATTAAATTATTATTTCTGATAAAAAAAATTAAATAGAATATAAAGCAGGCGCAGGCCGTCATGTCTAAAAATAAAATTATATTTACGTTATTATAATTTCATGAAAATACATTTAAAATCGAAGGAAAATATATTAGTCTTTATATAAATTAATGTTTATTTCAAACTGTTTAAATAATAAATTAAAATGGCGACAAAATTCAATGTGATTTAAGGAACAAAAAGAAAAATATGTGTTTCTAAAAGAGTAAGTTAAGAAGCGTGTTTTTCAATTCTTAGTGATTTATAAATGATCTTTCTCCCTGGTCTAGTCTAGTGTTCAAATACTATTTAAATAAACTTGTAATGTTTTTAAATTTTTCGACTAAATATATCATTGTGAGCAAAAAAACATAACCGACTAGCATGTGTTCGTAAATGTATGAATGTAAAAATGAGAGAGGTGTGCCACTCTGCCTACCCATATGGATGACAGGCGTGAGCGCGTATTGTGGGTGTTAAACCGAAAAACGTGGATCTGTATTTTTTTCTAAATTTTGTATATTATAAGCAATAATATTTTAACAGTCCCTGAAATTTGTGCGATAACTCTGAATTCCAAATATCTTGTTATGTAAATAAATTTTGTAGATAGCTTCTTAGTCCACACTTGTGTATTTCATAAATAATTGTCAACAGTTTGTTTCTTATCCGCTCGTAGGTGTGACAATGAGTGACGCACTTTGTGCCACGAGTAGACTTGACACTGACAACTCTCACCTGACTTTTGTCAGTAACATTATCAAAGCAGTCGTACTTTTTAATAATTAGTACAAAGTCGTAGAATTAACTTAATCATCGGCAAACTTATTACGCGTATTGTAAATATTTCCTTAATTATTGTAAAAAAAAACGGTTTTTACATTAAACGATAGTTAAAAACTATATGGTTTTCAAAATAAATAATTGTATAAACCAAACTTAAGGATTTACAATAATTAATAATGTAAAACAATGTTTTTCAAAAGTTATTAAAAACAAATATATTTTAGGACCTTGTACCTCTTTGTTGCATTACAGTTTCATACTGTCGTATGGCCCCTTATATAAAAAGTTATCATTGAATAATTTAAAAAATGCACATTTGTGGACTTGAGTGTTTTTATTCCTTTCGATAATCTGTGATAGGTTTAGTGTAAAATTTAACCATAGACACAATTGAATAAACTGTGACAAATTTTTCAACTACATGTACACCTTTTTTATGTCATGCAGATACTCATATCTTGTTCGTGTCTTTGATGCAAACCATATTTCCTTAGGTCTACCAATACCGATATATCCCTCCACAATCATGTCTACCATAAAGGAGGGGGGGGGGCTTTCGTATGCCCTTCCCCTCTAACCTATTGTATGCATTAATTTATTTCAATATTTTATCTTTATTAATAACATATTTAATCTGCGTGTGTCTATGGTTTACAAATTGTGAGAATATAATCTATGTAAATGTAATTTTATTTCTCTTTAATTTGTAATGTTTGTATATTTAGAAAATATCTAAACTAAAAAATAAATAAAGAGAAAACTTTGAATTAATTTCATTAATAAACAAAAAATTGCTTTCTGTCGTAATATTAATAATAATTGTGGAAATATTTTTCTAAAAATAAAAAAAAAATTCTAAATAAGACTGGATTAATTGTTATATTTTTATAATTGCACATAATGTTTAGTGCGAAAAATGTTTTATGTATATTTTTCTTTTATTTAAATGAAATTGAATTTGTGTTGCTATCTAATAATAAAGATTAAAATAGCTCTTTAAAAAATGTTAAAGCTCCTACACACTGAACAGATACAAACAACCACGTACTTTGTGTAGGGTATCTTATATTTGTTAAATTGATAGATATTTGTTGATTATTTCTTTTTAGTATTTATTAATCTCATTCATTATTCAATTGTAGTTCCTAAAAACACAACGCGACCATCGTTTGCGCTAAGTTATCTTGAATAGTTTTAGTTTCTAGTCACATTGATCAATTTAGGTTTCAAATTAGTAACCATAGGTTTACAAACCTTCAGATATATGTTCCACACAAATCACATTCAAAAAAATTCCTGATGAAACGTGTAACGGCAGGGCTTTACAATGTCGCCTATTGGAGACTTTGATGTGGCATCGGTTTTGGCAAGTCAAGTAGTATCTCGAGGTATGTAATCTTTGTAAGCAGCATAATTATTGGAATGGCTAATTTGTCACCTCACAAATATGGTGATTGAATTAAAATGTAATGTTGATATGGTAGCATTTATGTTTTTAAATATCCATAAAAATCCAAGAAACTTTCTATCAAATATGTTCTCAGTTTTCTTTTTTAAATTCTAATGCCTTATTGTTTCTTGGATTCAAACATGATTCTAAAATGTTAATGTTGCCATTATCATATATTCAAATAGCTTTTACTATTTCCCTGAATACAGTGAAAATACAATATTATGCCTGCGCGATAAAAAATTTAAGTTTAAGAAAATTGTCTTTGTTTCAAGTGCTTGGTTTTAAGAAAAAAAGTCACAACACTAAATTTCATTTAAAAATCGATTTTATTTCGTGGTTCATATACAAAGAGTATATAAAATAAGAGTCGGGACTTCTATACTTTGGGATTTTTTTAGACGCCATCTTGAAAAAAACACAAATGTAGATATGAATGTAATGTATCCGGAATTGAACCATTTTTATAATTTTAAAAAAAGGTATATTATTAAATTTTGAATAGAAAAAAATCAATGTTCTTTTAGAAGTGTCATCAATGATTAAATGAATAGAAGATTAAATAAGTTTTTTTTCTCATTCTCCTTTAGTAAACAGTATTAGCTTAATAATTGTTCGGATAAAAGAGAAACATGCAGTCGGAATAATTTTACTTGACTTTTATTATGCCCATACGGCACAATAATCACATTAAAAACTCATGGCCAATGTTGAATAAAAATCCATTTTTTTTCATCAATTTTTAATTATTTAATAGTATAAACATGCATATAAAATATATCAATCAGGAGCATCCCATCTTCTCCTGCCATTCGATGTGCTTCTTAGCGAGGTCCTTGGACACTGGCTTGGTCTTCTCTATAGCGGCCAAGATGTCTGACACGTCCAGACGGTCTTTGCGACCGGACTGACCTGGAAATTAAAAATCATTTAAACTCGCTTCAATATTATGTAAATCAAATATGAAAATGAATTTGTTAAATGGATGCAAATAAACAAACTGGTTAAAGTTTTTATTTGAAACCGCTGCTCAATACATCCACACTCATCAGAGAAAACCAACACAAAAGAAAGTGCACCTGTATTATTGTATAATAAAGAAGAAAAGAAGCTCTAAAGAAGATATTAGTTATACTCACTCCTCGCCACAATATTGGGCATCATCTTCCTCACGTTCATCATGAGCGCCTCCTTGCATACGAGCTTTATCTCGCTCCCGGAGTACCCCTCCGTCTTCTCCGCGAGCTGTTGGAAGTCAACCTTCGGGTAAACCTCCACGGTCCTCACGTTAAGGTACGTCGCGAAGAGCTGCGCGCGCGCCTTCGCATTTGGTAATGGGACATAGATCCTCTTCTCTAGACGTCGCAGCATTGCTGTGTCGATTTCCCTGAAAATTTGAAGCATTGAAACATAACGAATTATCATAGAATATGCAATATATAATAAATATATTAATTACCAAGGCATATTAGAGTTGGCGAGGAGGAACACCAGACCCTCGCGCTCCCTGACGCCGTCCACTTCCGTGAGCAGTTGCGACTTGAGCCTGCGGGAGGCCTCGTGCTCCCCGGGGGCGGAGCGCCCCGACGCCAGGGTCTCCACTTCGTCGATGAAGATTATTGACGGCGAATAATAGAACGCCATCTCGAATAACACCTTAGAATAAAAATAAATGTCATACATTAAAGATAATAATTAAAATGATATACCTTTACCCTTGAGAAGACACGTTTTAACACAGCTTCCTCCAATTCAATAAGACTTATTACTATAAATTTATTTTAAATGTAAAGTAACTAGTTTATTAACGATCGTAAGATTACATAATGATATACCTGAACTATCTTCTCTGACTCGCCCCGCCACTTGTTGACGAGGGTGCTGCAGCACACGTTGAAGAAGGTACAGCTGCTCTCGCCGGCCAGCGCGCGCGCCAGCAATGTCTTGCCGGCGCCGGGCGGACCGTGCAGCAGGGCGCCGCGCCACGGCTCCAGCACGCCGGTGAACAACTCCGGGTGTCTTATATATGTTATATCACATATGTACATTACATCTTATTTACACAGTATTACCCAAATTATTTTTATTTAAAACTTATTATAAAATTATATATATTATATAGTCACCGTAAAATATTATGTAAATAAATTCAATTACCTGACAGGATAAACAACGGATTCAATCAGTATCCGCTTAGCTTCCTCCAATCCTTTGACGTCATCCCAGCGCGCCCGCGATGTTCTTATGATGTCCTGATACAGAAGGTCCACCAGCTGCTTCTTATCAGGAGTCATATTGGCCAGAAATCCCGCTAAAGGCTTTTTTTCTATCGCCGGAATCGAATTCATATCTTCCGGTGTTATATCCTGTGTAGAAACAAATATGTACACGATTGATTTTATAAATAACACATTTCTTGAACTTGATAAAGGCGTCCACAGCTTATTAACAGTTAATGAGTTAACAGAATTTTTATTTTTATATCTAAGTTAAAATTTTGTGTTCCACAACGGCAACGGCAACGTCCAAGATTGTATCGAGAGTCAAAAATATCATCTATATTTCATTTAATAATTTAAATACTACAAAAATTACTCGAAACCATAAAAAATAGGGGTCTTGCAAGGTCCTTTTTTATAACATATGTTAGCATTCATGTGACAAACAAATAAAGAAAACATAGAGGATAGGAACATATCCATAATATTTTATGTATATAATAGATGGAGAGACAGAGGGTGAAGCATCTGTACCGACCCTCACGTCTCGTATAAAGTAGTTCTGTAAATCAAGCCACATTAAATTCCGACACGTGGGCTCTTCGCTGAGCGCAGAGATTCGAAATAAGTAACTTCAAGTTATATATCTTATTCACTGCCTTTGTATTTTAACAAAACTTGTGGTAAATATCTAAATTGTATTGTTAAATTAAGCAAATATAAATTAATATATATTATATACTAGATTTAGTAAGTCCAAAGTAAAGTTTTATAAGTCACAAATAGGCGGATACGACCGAAAAAAACCATATCACAGAAGACACGCGAAGATGTTTTATTTTTCCAGTATACAAGTAAGTAACAGTAAAAAATAAACCTTAAATAGCTTGGTAACGGTAAAGGTGGAGGGTAGGTCAGGTTCCGTATGGACCTCAGGCTCATTGGGTTGGGGGCGAGCCGCCCTGGTGGCGGGGCGGGGCGGCGGCTGCGGCCCGCGGGGTTCCACCTGGCGGCAGAACTGGGGCTGCTTATTGAACCTGATCATGTAGTAACTGCAGAAATCCTGGAACAAATATTCAAAGATGACACTATTTAATACGGGAAATCGATCAAAACTTATGTCAGGGTTACAAACATACCTTTAGAAAGGACGTTGAAAAGTTTATGAAAAATCATTCCTCAAGAATACTGAGCAATCGCAAACTTAAAATTCTTAAAATGACTAGTAAAGTGTCCTTTACATAATGACGCAGTATCAAGTGTGCGCACTCCTTAAGTCGGCCGTCTCAAGAGGTGACACATTCTCATACATGCGGCCAACACAATGCGCTCTTCACCGACCATCTCCCTATGTAACTTAACCGGTGTGTCATTATGTATGTTACTTTATATAAATTTATTTTCAATTATTTTTACAATATCTTTTTACATTATTGGAGGTGGTTAATGCATTTTTTTTTCGATTTTCAAACTTTATCAAGAAATGTAAGGATTTTTTTTACAATAATATAAATATTAATAATTCTTTAAACCATTCCAACTAAGCTTTAGCTTGTGCTAAGATAGTCCACAACAACAGTCTAATGAATTCGGAGTTACGACATAATGTATAAACTAAACGCTTATAAATTACATTTTACATGAACAGTCGTAAAAGATCTTAATAGATTTAATTTTTATAATATATTAAATACTTTAAAATTCGAAACAATGTTTCCTGCGTCATAAAATAATAAACAACTCTATCTCGAGCCAATAACTGAATGTCAGTTCGTTGCTGACGCCAAGTTGACGTCATCAGCCAGAGCAAAATATAAAGAAGTTTGAATGGCATCGAAAGCGGTAGTAATGCGCCAACTGCAGTGATCAGAGAGCGCCGTCTTAGGGTCTCGTGTGAAGACGCGGCGCCCTGCCAAATATGTCACGGATATACTGCCAGCAAGGCACTTTCACACTACACGTGTACCAACAATATTTGGTTCTTTGCAGAATACTTTTACTTCGCTGTCATAGACAAGATAGATAATTTAGTTACAATAACCTAAAGAAAGAGAAATTTGTTGAAATTCTTCTCTTTAGAAATTTTAATAAACGACTTCACTTTTTAATTTAAATAAAAAGTGTTCAATTACGAAAAGTCGAGTTAATGTTTATAGCTCAATCAGCCTGTGGCCGAAATAAATGTCCCCAAAATAAATAATACAATTATAAGAAACATAAACAAAAATCTGTTGAAAATGTACAAATACATGACAATAAATAATAACTTTAAGGTCTTAACAGATAAAGTTAATGCAAAAAAGTATTTTGTTTTAGATAAATTCTTATAGTAATTTTAAAAAAATGTTTATGGAAGAAAAGAGTGTGAATGAGTCTTAATAAAATGATATGCCTTTCGATGCAAGCGTTTAAATATCTATAGTCAAGCTTCACTTAAAACAAAAATTTTGTCATTGATATATTCTGTATTGTATTATTTTTACATTGTAATAATACATAAACGAAACATTAATATTTATTAGAAAATTTGTTTTGTTAAATTTAATTGCGATATCGAATATATTTCAATATTTTCAATACACAATACCTAACAAAAGTCAATCTTATACACAAAAATATCAAGATGATTTGATCTTCTTGATTAAAAATTTAAATTTAATATTTTTTGATGAATAAAAACGTTATTTGACACTGAACCAATTTTCGTAACAATAGTTTAGTTTACCTAAAACCATTTCATTATTTAACAAGGGTCTTAATTATTATTAAAAAAAGAAAACTAGAGGAAAAAAGCGAATATAATGTATAGTGTGTGACAGATGTGTCATGGCCGCCGGACGCGACCGTTCGCGCGGGAAACGTTTCTTTCCACATGAGCAGAAATGCAACATAACGGACAATGCACACGTATAAATATATTACGCTATCCTACATTTTTAACTTGAAAAATGAAAAATAATAAAATACCTATACAAATGAAGAGAAATCAAATTATTCATAACAAATATAGACTGGCTAACAAAAGTTGATACTGAAAGAGAATGGCAAAATTTCACAATATCTTTATAATATGCCTTTGTCTTCTTATAAATTGACGTAGTTCAATCTGTTACATATATATCCTGTAGTTTACCTCTTAACAGACACAGACGGTATACTGAATCGTAATTAGATCTTACTATATCTATGATTTTACTATTTCTACGTAGTATACCTGAAGTATAATTTCAAGATCTATATTGTCGCAGAGCTCGTATTCATTGGTGAGCGCAGCCTCCGTGCGGAAGGCATCCACGGTGTTCAAGTACCCTTCCTGCTTCAGAAAACCAAGCACCAAATATTTCAGGATCCGCTTTCTTTGTCTGAATAAAGCTTCCTTCTGAAAAGAAACATTACACATTTAAGCATACATAATCCGGGCTGGCTCCTTTCGCAACACCTTGTAACTTCCTTTTTAGAACTCTAGCATTTATCCTAGGAGACTTTTCAAGCATCTTAATTATCATTTCTTACTTCACAAACACTTCCATACATTAAAGTAATTACTACGGTATTTTATAACATCTAGCGTTGGCTTTGGCTTCATTACAAATAAATATGTATTTATCCCTTATTTTTGAATAAACAATGTAAAATAAAATACAATACAATACCGCTTCGAATTTCCTCATCTGACTCATCGGTCGTTTAACCGATCTCATCGTTTATAATTAAAATAAGTTTAAATATTGTTCAATCACAAATACAATATCAATCACAAAAGGTACAAGATACAACTGACGTGTTGTCAAGGGTTGTTGATTCGTTGTCATGGTGATCGATGCAGTTCGGATTGGCTGTAATTAGAATAAAGTTTAAAGTTGAAATGGCAATAGCTTCGCCTCCTATAACATCATGAGATGGAAAAACATACGTTGAAATGTGGGGGAACAAATTGTGTTTTTGCCTACCCTTTACACAGGCGTGAGACGATGATTCAAGATTGCACACAACAATATATATATAATGAACTAGAACAAAAAAGGAAGACAGGAAAAATATGGAAGAAAAACTACAAAATTCTTATTGAGTTTACTTCTATATATCTTACAGCTCCATCGTTTTATTATCTTACATTTGTCACGAGTTTTGTTAACAAGAACAGGAAAGGGAATATTGATTGCAGGCATTCCACTCGCATTGAATATTCTAAATCACTCCCACTGCCTGATTCCACTTAGCTCGCGATTGTTATCGTGGCAAGTCACGTGTTTGTGCTTGTTTATTTTTTTATTTTCATATTATTTCGATTTTGTTTGTAATTTCATCCACACCACTTTGTTAGTTGGCTTTCCACAGTTTATCGTACTCACCTTGTGATGTGATCTGTCTCTAACGGTATTTATTGATCGATAAGAATTAGGGTCTTTCAAGAAACGAACCCGTACTCGTTCCCTAAAAGTCGGCTACGCGTCTTTAATTCCTTTTGTTGCGGATGTTCATGGACATGGTGATAATTTTATTTAAGTCGACTTGACGAAAAAA
>JAABKM020000013.1:229430-239957 GCA_016277805.2 Papilio aristodemus | reverse complement strand
AGCAATCAATCTGTAATGGGAAACGCCGCGTTGGCTGGCGATATCACGGGCGGCTGGGATCATCTCACTGAGATACTGGATATAGATTCGTCTAAAAGGTAGGCTTTAAATTATGTTAGCTGTATTAAAAAAACAATTAAACAAAGAAAAACAAAAACTGTTTTTTAAAGCCACTGATCCAATTAAGGTACCTGAGTCTACCTTTTAGAAAAAAGGTCAGTAAAATATTGAAATAATAGTATCTTTCATCTCTGTAACATTGTAAGCAAGTGATCGCGTAAGGAAAGAAAAATATTTTAGCTGTCAAATAAAAATGTTTCTTACCCATGTCTCCCAATGTCGGATTTTTCCACCTCAGTGGCTCTTCAAAGAGACCTTTTAACGAAAGAAATCAATTTCCTACGGTCTTAGGATTTCGGTTCTGAGGTCCTTTGATTTTAAAAGTAAAGCTAGCAAATTTGTTATTTAATACATTTTAATGTCTTTTATTAATGAGACCGCTTCAAGACGTAAACTAGATAAAAGGATCCAATTGGAACATTTTCGAGCCACTCCGAGCTAATAATATTTACTATTTTGTAAATCATGCTTTGATCCCAAAACATGAAAATCTTTTGGATAGAGTTCTCATATACTTTGATATTTCTAGTACAGTAATTACATCAACCAATCAATTTGCAACGTCCATTTTAATCTTACGCTGACAAAATAATAAACATAGAGTAATAGGATAGTTTTTGCCGCAAGCGTTTCTAGAATAATCCGAGCTCCGAGCTCTCTGAAGAAGTTTAATTGTGAGAGCGCTTTTCACCCCACCCTCAATACTCAGCTTCTCCCCCACTTGATTGCAAACTCGGGGGATTAACTAAAGGCTTCGAGGAAAGCTTTGAGAGCATAAGAAATTAAATATATTCGATTGACTATGCGCTTTTCATTGAGCTTCCAGCTGGAGATTTGATGAATATAATGGACATTTTAAATAACGAAATTTAGTCCTTGATCAATCAATCCTAACACATTATCTTATGTACTTTGTGCTTAAATGTACCTTCGTCATTATCTGAAGGAAAAACTGACGCTGGCAACCATTTCCAACCCCTTATTGTAAGAGGAATGAAGGAAAGCAATTAGATGATAAATAAAGATATAAGAAACCATATTATTCTTTATACTTTGACTATTTTTAAATCTCGACGTTGCTGGGCTAAAACTTTATTAGTACGAAATGCACTGTTACTGCTTTGAATTCTTTAATTATAATTTGGTATTAATGAAATCCTAGATTAAATTTCCGTATCTCTATCATAGACAAACTTTAATAATTAAAGCAATCTAAACGTCTGATTCTGTTACAGTTTCAACTAAAATTTATGCACACTAAGCGTAAATCGAATTCGAAATCAAGTGGAGAAATTCTCGTTATTGCTATGTCAAACATTTCGCGTACAGCGGAATAGTCTAGCTTCCTCCCCACCCCTAGATGGAGCAAAGGGTGGGATGGAGGTGAATAGAGGGGGCAACTCTATGACCCGATTAAACGTTTCTACAATGTTTTCATTGTAGTCTTTGAGTTGGCAAATTAACTCTCGTTACGTAATCAGATTATCAATCAGATTCAACGCAAATATTGTACTATCGGCTCTTCACTTCTGTATTTCATTTCCAGTTCCATTTAATATGTTGTGTTTGAGTGTTGGAATTGAATAGTGTTGTTTTAAACTATGTTTATGATTAAATAAAACGTTATAATTTAGTAAAGCTTTTAAAGAACTTTTGTGATTAATTATTACTATTTGCTACTTTTTCGTTTTTACCTATTTCCAGTTTAATAGGACAGTATTTTACATTTAGTTTATTGCATTATTTTCTTGGCTGTTAATAAAACCTTTTCCTCTTTTGGTTCGAAGAACGGCCATTTAATTATTTATTATTGAAAAATAATTTCAGGTTCTATATATGTGGTAATATCATATTTCAGTCATACATCGCTACCGATCCAGACAGGTGTTTAACAAAGGAGTTATTACTGGAAGCAGGCTTTGTTCTTACCATTTTTGATATTACTTCCACACCACACCCTTACACCTGACTATGCGTGTTCAAAGGTAATAAAAATACGTATTATTTCTTGGAAGAAACTGTCTACAGAACTATATCAGACTTTATTTTTAGTTATCTTTAATAAATTTTCTTATCCCTACCTACCGCCTTGATTTCAACAGAAAAAGTTTTGCAAGAATAGAACGACATACAAATACAGTAATATAATATTTAACATGTTGAAATTATATATTTTAAAATTAGCGTCGCACATTTTTTTTGTCATAATTTTTGATCACTACACATGTTTTACACAAGCATGAAATTTAGAAAAAAAATGATTCAGCCATTTTCGAATAGTTCATGTACACATTCAGTAACAGAAGAAAAAATGTCGCTGGTTTCAAAGTAACTGTTAAAAAAAATCCGTTATGATGACTAATGTATTATATCTATCTTGGATCAATCTATATTTGTAGGAGAGAGATTGATCTGTTGCCGTACAATCTCTTTTGCATTCATGAGGTCTCAATACAAACGAATCTGCGTCACATTTTGAATCGTAATGAGTTAACTTGCGGGAAGTGGGGGAGGGGGAGCTCTGTTTAATTCTGCACACGCAATACCGTTATGCCTTATCTTATGTTTTATGACTTGAAATTTTAGAAATTGATTGTTTTAGAATAAAAAAGTGAACTACATGCTACTAAATATAAAACTTAAATATAAAAAGTAAAGCTTACACACAGTATGTTTTACACCGGCCACCTATTTGTGCTTCACTGACTTATCAAATCGTTTGTGTCTTGATCGAAACTTGGAGCCAGTTTTAAATTAAAAATATTAGCAGCATATGGAATAATTTATTAATATTTCTTTTAACCAACTAAGTTTAAAAAAGCTTGTGCTACGATATGGTTCACGGCAATAGTTGAATTGAACCCATGACCATGTTGTTCGTGCACGACTCGTAGCCCGATTCGTCCGTCGAGTTGTCTTCGACATTACAAATGTTTTTGTTACAATTTATACTAAGTTTCGCCAAACAGAAATTTAATTAAAAAAATTTCATTAGTGCTGTAAACATCGCGTCTTGTGCCCTCTTAGTAATTCTCTTTTATGAAGTGCCTCAGATATTGTACGAAGACATTTTAGACTTAATATCCCAGGCTCGGTGCTAAGTACGGACTTAAACAGTGAGACGAAGCCGAGACCTTTATTTAGAACCTTGGAGAAGTATCGCTTTTATATGCTAAATACTGTAATAAGCTTTTCTAACTAAATAACTGTGGTATATTTAGTTTCTTTAGTATCATTATTGTATTATTTGGTGTAGGCGCTTAAAAAAAATTCACAAAACAAGTTACGGTTATATTTAATATCAGTCTTATTTATTATGTTACAAATTAAAATGATTTAACAAAAACTATGCCACATAATAAAATCCGCCAACGACGGAACAAGTCAGTAAGTATTAAGTTATACATCCGTTAGCTAACATTGACATTGTACAGAACTGGTATTAAATCAAAAACTGCTCAAATAATATTATATCCGTGTAGAATGGGCATTTCATACAAATTGGACAACCGAGCGACCCGGTTACCCGGCCGTGAAGGCCGTAAGCTCCCTGATAACCGGCTGAAGTGCGGACAATGAAGAATTTTCAACCGCGAATATTATCCGCCTTTTATAGCGTCGAGCTTCTGGAAATGGCGTCGCTCTTTTGTAACAAATTATTCTTTTATGTTTATTCTAGCAATTTAATTCAATTGTGTGTAATTTTGATACTTTTTAAGTCCGCTGACTTATAAAAAGTGAACTTAATTTCGCTGAATAAGGTCACAATTAACATGACCTGTTTAGAAATAAAACAGTTTCTCAGTAGTTAGATAATGCAATTACAACAATGTCGGGTGTTTTTTAAGGAAAGAGAATGGGAATAGAAAAAAAAGAGATTGTATCTGAGACTTTTACTCAATAGACCAAACATAGAACTACTACACTGGGGGGCTGTAAGGTCTTGGTATTTCCCCCTGTCCAAAGTTTAATAACAATGCATTAAGATTCAACTGAAATATATATATATATATATATATATATATAGGCAAGAATCTCAAAGCATTCGAAAACGTGACTATGATCATTTGACTTTCAAATAAAACAAGACGTTCAAAGCAAACAAGACTTCGTTAAATCATCGGCTGACAGAATGATAAATATCAAAACGCAATCCAGGAAGCTAGATTTCCAGTTAACATAAACGACAAAAAGTCCCATTGTTTTATTCATTTAATTCACGATTCGATTTTTATCTCTCACTATTCAAGAGTTGAGAAAAATCACCGCGGATAAGACGGATCATTGTGTTTTTATTACGTCTGGCTTTTTGCTTCGAGACATTATTGCATAATGATAATATTTACGACTACTTCAAGCATTTATATTCCGTTTTGCGAAGCTATTTTGGACTATTTTCGTTTACAGGAAATTTACGAATGTAGAACGCGCGTTTCCCTCTAGCGTTTCAATTCTACCCTCGTAAATTGAATCTATACACGATATTGCACCTTAACACGATTGGATATGGTTCACTTTTGAGGTATGCGGTTTATGCAAGCTCGTAAAAGTTAGTCGATGCGAAACTCGTAAAGTTTATAGGGTGGTGGAGACTGTACTTGCTCGGAGCTATCGCTCAAACGAACGCTGACATGCGACAATGTAGTAAATAGCTGATGGCAAAGTTGAAATGTCAAAATCGCATTTCTAGAAAAAGAAAAAAAAAACAAAATATACCAATACTAATACCAAAAACTACGCTTTTGACGATAAAATAAAATTCATTTCCTTTTAATTTGTTTAAAATAATTTTCAACTTTTTAGTATTCTTCAATTGTTGGGTATGCTGGTATCATATATACCAGTTCTGCAATATCGCCAGGTGTAATGAAGCTCGAACAACCGCTCCGTTTACAAAAGCATTGCCCGTGCGGCTATAAACGTCGACACCAGCGCCTGCAAATTAATATTAATTGCAGTCTCGTACAATTGCTGTCAGGTTTCAGCAGGCGCGCAATAAATCACCCGACCGGGTCGTGTGGAGACTTTCGCCTCTATATTGTGTCGACGATTGTTCTGTAAAGGTCATGTCAGAATTTTTTTTCAAACTAACTGTTATATGTTAAGCAATTTCAGAATATCTATAACTAACAATCTGTAGCATGTAAGATGTCATTTATGACATCTTTCTCATAAATAACGTGACAGTAAATTGATGCCATAGGTAACACAAAACTGTTGTGAAACTTTAGTGATTTCTGAAGGTGTGGCTTCACTGACTGAATGGCGTGGCTGCGAGTCTTTTAAGAGTTTTGTACGTATGTCGGGATGAACTTTGACAAAATATCGTTATAATTATTTTATATTAAGTCAATCTGCAACTTGTTTTTAATTGTTCTGTCAAAGTACTTAAATAAATTGACGAATTCTATTGTATTAATTAATTGTAAGTGTACCAATAAAAAACGCTTATAAAGTAGAAACTTAGGCGATACAAACGTAATCTAGTCTCATAGTAGTAATAAGATCGACAAAAAATAAATGTTCTAGTACTTGTGTTACGAAACACATTAAAGTAAATTTAATCAATAAGAAGCCTAGCAATAATCAATTACGGTGTAAAATAAATAAAAAGTAAATTGAGAGCGTCGTTCCAATTAATAAACTCGATTAAAATTATTGATCAAATTGAAAACTGAAATGATGTTAAAAGATGAAACTTCATAAATCCATTAGCTGCGTAATGAACGAGCGAACTTTTTCAAATAAAACTCTTTCATACGACCGCCGGCGCTCAACTCTGTTTGTGGGCCAGTAAATTACATTTTAATTCTAATTTATAATAATATCGTTGTTTTTTATTACATACTGTGTATATTACTTTGTAATATACATATCTTTATTAAATACATTGGTGCCAGATTTTAAAAATAATTGATACAATATTTTAAAACAAATAAAAATCGTCGTGTTGATCGCTAACCTCCAGAAGGTAGCACTGTAAAAATAATACAAAAAATAAAAAAAGCAAATTTACGCATTATATGTATATATTTATATAACATCGATCAATATGCAGAAACAATTTGTTCAGATGTAAACGCTACGTTAATCACACTTACCGTATGTATTGGAAAGAGTTGACGAATATTGAAAATAAAATTTAAAAGTGATCGAATGTAAAATAGACACAGAAACTACAGACGGTTGTAATTTCCTCGTCTTACATTCGTTTGTAAAACAAACAATGTCGTACTAGTTGTTTCAGCTCAGGGCCATTCATTTGTTTTGACCTCTTGTTTTAAAATTTCATACGAGACTGTGACCTCATTTCTCGCTTACTACGAATGGACTAATTATTCTTTTCCATTTAATCTCTTACTGCGTTATTGAAAATTAAGAAAAGTATACATTATTATAAAAAAAAATTACAACCTTTAAATTATACTACGCGCCTTAACCGCAATCCCCTCTATTTGTGTTATATTGTCGAATGATAGTATGGAGTACAATAGAGATTCGAACCCGAGACCTCAGCAAATTATTTTCAACTGAATATATTTAGTTTATATAAAATAAACAAATGACATGTTACATAGCGCAAAGCGATCACACAGCCTCAGTACTAGATTAAACTTTGCCGTGATCCTGTTCCAATACTACGTCTAATTGAATTATACGTGTCCAGCGGCACGATTGGCTAATCCCCTGATTTGTTTGACCCGATTAATTGCACGATGTGTATCTATACAGACAGAAAATATATCATTATAGAAACTTTTATTAGTTAAAGCTAAAAGTAAAATAAACTTAAAGTTTTTATTTACATATAAAATACGATACTCATAAACTTCTTATCGAAAGCTAATAAAAAGTTTGGGTCTGTTAGGGAGGGAATAATATTAAATTCCACTTCACAATGGAGCGATTCTGAGCCGCCCGGAGACATTGAAAGTCGTACGATGTTGGATACGGCGCTTTATAAGGCTTTTGTGGTGCACAATGCCTTTCAAGTTTATTTAAGTGACGCCTAAGTTTGAGGCCAACAACACATAAATAGCTCGTATTCTAAACCAACTTTGACGTACAATGTCCTAAGTTATGCTTAAGTTTCAATTGCTTAAGTTTTAAATGTTTACATGAAAGCCTTTGTCACTATTTTAATGTACATTTAAAAAATAATACTATTTTATCAATTTATGATTTTAAAACGTATTAAAATGCGGATTGAGATGTTATTCAGAAATATTAACGCCATCTTGTTTCTGGGAGGTTTCTTTACAAAATGGCGGAAGAGGCTTAACATTTTTACGAAGCACTCGACATTAGCGTCGTGTACGGTCTTGGCTTGAGTTTAATCTGGCGGAAACCAGAGCAAAGGCTCTGAGAACTCGTAGCGGGAGCTACACTTAAAATAAATACATTTCTAACTTAACCTGCCCGCATTCAGATGCAATTTTATATAAAATGGGATTCAACTCAACGTAAAAAAAGCTTTTACGCTAAGTTACATCACATTAACAGCAAAAAGTACCATCCTAGCAATTATATCTTTAATAATTAATATTTTTTTTTTAAATTAAAGTATGTTTAACTTCGCACTTAGAATCGGTAGACGGCAAAAATTTGAACTCTACTCACCAGAAATGATCATCGTGGCTATACATTTTTTCTTAAACTTTTACAACACTTGTGTGTAACATACAATACTTCTAATTTTAATTATACTAAATAAATAATTTTATTTCATTATATTGTTAACAGAACTCCTTAACAAGACTTTAAAAATAGAAAACTTATAAAAGCAGATTCGTTTCCACAAAGTGAAAGCGATATTCCTGCAGCAAGTTTTAATGGAGGCTCCACAATATAGCGCTAGAGGGTTGTCAAGTTGTTCGTAGAAATATGATAGCTCTATCAAAGCTTTGAAACTAGATTTAATATGAAGTCTCTTACCAAGTTTAGAGCAGTGGCAGGGTCTGAGAACGTTGGTGGTTTGTTCTTTGAAGTTTACGGTCTCGGATGCGTTTGAATTGTAAATGTTAGTAATTGGTTGAAATGATAATGATGATTCAGTTTTGTCATTTGATTTGTCACACAAATTACCAGAATAGATGTGTCGTTCGCCTAAATTTAAACGTAAATTTGAAACATCCGATCTTGGAATCGTTTTACGTGTAGTCATAGAAGGACGAATTAATTTTGTGGTACCATTGCAAATGCGATACTTAAATTATACAATCATAAATGATCTATTTGTAAATATCAATAGGAGGATACTTTAATTTAAATAAAACCAGTTGAATTTATATTTAAAATACAAATAATTAAAACAATGATTCTTATAAAATGAACAGTTACAACATCACATAATCGAGATTTCATAATATAATTTGATTCATAAAGATACCATCATCTTCTAAGTAATAAGTCGTGCAGAATAAATAATCTACCAAAAATGTAACAGCTTTGTTTCCCATGTTGCTCTCTAAACTTTGTTTTCATTAAATTGTCCTTAAACTGTACAAATAGTCTGCAGTCTTCAAAATAACATATTTTTCAATTTGTATACGAAAATAACAAGGTAATTTTTTTAACATCAAACGTACATTAACTTACATTTCTCCGGAATAACAACATTCACATCAGATAGTCTGGATAATATCCTTCCTTATTCGATTCCAAATCTAAGAAGATACGCACGTACCGGCCGCTCCGCTGTTTATATCGGTTCGAGTATTACGTTCATAATTTACACGGATTTACATCGGACGTTGTTATCCGAAATTATAAGGATCACCGCTTAAATGAATACAATTTACTGTAAATGTTAAACCGTTTCAATATTTTAGATTATCGCGTCCAATATTCGGACGATAATAGTAAGCTTCTTGTTCTTTTCCTGTTTCATCTTATAAATGTATTAATTAATTATTTATTGTTGACTAGAAACAAGATCAACATTCAAATTGAAATTTTATTCAGTGTATATTTGCAGTATAGCTATTTAATATAAAGAGTTCAACTCGTACGTTCTAGTTTTAATTTTGTGTTATTAATTAGGTCATATTTTAAACGTCCCACTTTTTACTTTTGCAGTTCGTGCGTTTTAAATATAAATATAACTAATAATTTAACCACAAGTTTTTTTTCTAATTAGCTTGTATAAAACTTACGCAAACCGATCGAGTGAATTTATATTTAATTTAAAAATACTACTTCTTAAATATCTTTTATTCATGATAATTTGAATATTGAGAAGCATATGCCTTGCATATAGTTTTGTCCACAAGTTCTGTACTTTCAATATGGCTAAATGGTGATTCAGTCAGTGATTATGAAACGTACTTAGTTTGCAAACCATATTAATTATATTCATGGTCCTGAGAGAAGCAGACATTAAAGTTCCTGCGTATTTAGTTAATGGAAATGTATACATCTCACAAAGCCCATCATATATTTTGAAATCAAAATTTTAAATATCATATTAATAATTATTTTCATCTTTAAATGTATCCGTTCTCACCAACACTCATTACCTTAATGTAGCGGATGAAGTTTCAGCTAAGACCCTATGAGGCGCGAGCCATCTGTCTTCTTGTTCAATTTATCACGACGCCATTCTTCTTTCCGATCATTTGTCTGCTCGGCGCCGAAAAGATATCTCGAAGGAAAGTGCCTGTCGTAATTGATTTGCTATTAACTATTATATTGTAATCTATATATTTCTTATCTTGGAAACAGTTTCAATGTATGACATTTGTAATAAATAAAAAACATATCTCACGACTGTATTCCCCGAAGGCAGAGGCATAGGCAGAGGTGCAACTGGTGCACCCACATTTCGCCGTATGTTTTCCGTCCCATAATGTGATGGGGGCGAGCCTATCGCCATATCGGGTACAAATTCCCAACTCCGGGCTGATATCAAGTTGTAAAAATTTGTAATATATGTAAATTAATTATTTCGTGTCTTATTTCTAGCTTTCAATGATGAATTAAAAGAAGACACAAATCAGTCACCATTTTAACGAATTCCGCGAATATAATATAACCTTTGAATGACATTTACAGCCGAGTGCGGTACAAAAATATTTGTAAAATAATTCTCAACACAGTAAAAGTTGATACATAAAGAATAATGTTCGTTTTACTTCAATGTGTAATATTCTCAAGGTTTTCTTTGCACAAAAAACTTGGGAGGCGATTTATCAAATTGAAAGGAAGGTCGCAATACATCATTGAGAATATTTATGGAAGTTTGCGGGAAATTTCGGGTTGAACGAAACCTTAAAGCGTAGATATTATATATACATGGCGTGAAATATAGTGATTGGACCTTTTACTAAGTGTGTAAAAAAGTCACAAAGATTTATTTCTCTTCCTCTTTTCTTTATTGTCCCAATGAAATAGGAAATAAAATCACAA
>JAABKM020000013.1:213285-226056 GCA_016277805.2 Papilio aristodemus | reverse complement strand
AAATCGAAAATGTATCCACACGTCAAAAACTATACGAAATGATAAACCCTCTGAAAATATTGAATTGTTATCAAAAATCTATATTTCCTTTTTTTGGATTATAAAGTATATACTTTATTTAAATATGTACCCGGTATGTTTTTATTTACAAAAAAAAATACTAAAACAATTTTTTTGTCACTGTGGTATGGTTTTTACAATAATAATAGTCATATTTCAATTAATTTACACAAAACTGTAACTACCCGGAACTTACCACTTGCTTAAAAGTTATTAATTTATACTAAATACAGAGAATTTTTTAAATTATATTTCAGATGTTTTCACCAGTAGAAAACTTTGAACCTCTCAGCCAACGAGTATCATATTTTTTTTATTATTATTTAACCCAAGCAAAGGTGAACTAATGTTGCTTTGTTCCAGGACGGGACGTTCTCCCTCGCTGACTTTACTGACGCTTACCAAGAGAATGAGGTACAGCGCGTGATCCGCGCGTACGAGAACTCTATATCGATTACGATCCACTGCTCGGCCGCCGGCGACTGGGCCAAACTGCCGCAGATGCCATTCGTCAAGCACTGCAAGATTGCCGTCAACCCCACGGACATACTCGATTCTGGCTCACAAGCCATCAAGGATTTTACTAGTAAGTGACTAATAATTTTTAAACTCTCAAATAATTTGAGACAACAGACGTTCACTGCCAGACGTAGGCTAGCCCTGTCTGCATCTATCTCTTGCCGTCCTTTACCCTTTACCTGAGACTCAATTTTGAAAGTTCATTTAAGGGCAAGGTACCAATAAAGTTTCACGGTGTATACCTAAAAAAATAAAGTCAATTAAACATTACTCACACTACTTGGGTAAAAAACACGATAACATCTGCTGTATTAAACTCCTTTTTTTTAATCAAAATGAAGTCTCAGAAAAGGCAGAGATAATTTCATGAAGTACCGACTAACGTCGAGATATCTGATATCTGTAAGACTTGCTATGTTGCATGTGACACAGACAGACAAAGTTTACGAGCTCGTTTGATGTCACCGCGATCGTAAACTGTCTACGGTTTTATTTATAAGTAAAAGTTAAACGCTACTTGCATTTGGAACTACACTACTATATATTTGTCCTGTCACTGTGAAACATTAAAGTAAATTGCAGAATCTTTTAAAGAATAATTACTTATATTAATTTAGATACCTTAATAGAAATAGAGCCTAAAGAGAAGCCTTAAGAGACGTAGGACTCCTCCTCCTAACGCCATATGAGGTGTGTCGAAGAACGTTCGAAGAAAGCATTAAAAAGTAAAAAAATAATGTGTCACCAATTAATTAATTATTATCCATTTCTTTCAATGAAAAATAATTCGTGTTATTATAACACTAAGGATTTAAAATAGTTTTTAATTGTTACCGAATTTTAAATTTGTTTTACGTAGAAAAGGTATTAATTTGAAAAAAATATACAAAACCTATGTAGAATTTTATAGAATTTTTTAATGAGCAAACTTAGTCTTTGTTCTGCAACTTCTGGAAGCGAACATACTGGCCGGAACGTTACTCTTTGATAGTTTGCTTGTTAACTTCTTTGTGATTCGAGAAAACATTTATGAAAT
Organism: Papilio aristodemus; assembly: GCA_016277805.2. NCBI lineage: Eukaryota > Metazoa > Arthropoda > Insecta > Lepidoptera > Papilionidae > Papilio > Papilio aristodemus. The sequence continues at coordinate 224,441 of JAABKM020000013.1, read as the reverse complement.
AAATTAGCGACAAATTAAAACAAGTAATAATAATGTATTTTTAATTCAGAAGTAATACGCTATAAGATCTGACTTCGATGACGTCAATGCACGTTTATATAATGTAAATTATATAAGTTGCCGATGTCAATATTTCCGTCCAAATATAACGTGGGTTCCTTCAAGAGAAGGGTGAATAGCTACTCAAAAAACTAGCGCGTACTACCTTTGGACCGCATCATCACCTGATATCGGGTTGGATCGCGGTCAAGCGCTGGTTTTTCAAAATGAAAAAAAAAATGAAAAGTAAGTACCTATAATTTAGGGAATATTCTAGATCATTACTTGTCAATATCTTAAATTATAAAAATAAAACGATTTGAATTATTATTTTTTAGTTGTCGTAAAACAATTAAGTCGGTAATGAATTTAGTGACTTAATTGTTCACTTCAATAAGACTCCAAATTTTCAGTTGTAAGTTGTTCAGACTAGAGATTACAATTGCTAATTATAATTAAATAAACTTAGAAAGCTCAAATGTCGTTAACATCGCAAATTGACAATCGACAAATGAATATTTAAAATTTAAATTGAATATTTAAATTAAATTTGGGCCTGTCATTTATTATTCGAATTCGAATATCGTTTTTTTTTTCGATTTCACATACTTAAAAATTTTAATTTATAAAAAAAAGTATTTTTTCATATAAAATAAAACATAAAAGTTTCATCCCTATATGTATTGAAAAATAAAACAGTGAATCCAATAAATTCTTTTGCGGCGAAGAAATAGTTTCTCCTCCCAATCTTAAGAAACCTTCGATATGTGTTACTTTGTACCGTAACAACTTTCACGTCTCTATATTTCGCTTATATGTTAAACTTTGCAACTCCACGTTGCCGTCGCTGCGGCGTCAAACTTCCTAAAGCGGTGGGAAACTTGTAATTACTTTTACTTTGCGTGCGTATTGAGGATCATGAAACAATTTTCAACACATCTCATAATTTCTCGGATATAATATTAAAATATGTGTGAATTTTCATTAAATATGTCAAAGTTTGTAATTAATTTAGGCTTACAGTTAAGTTTCTTTTTCCGCGTGAATATTTTTTAGTTTATTTTATTACTTATCGGAAACAATATAAATGTTTTTTTTTTCTGCTTACCTCCCAAGTGCCGCAGCGTAATATTAAATGGCATATAATTGCTATTTTTGAATATTGAGAGTATATGAGTAAAGTTACCTCAAGTCTTGATTAAGCCTCTCTTTAATTAACTCTCCAATTTACGTAACATCCACGGCTACAGGGCTGGCGATCGACCTAGATGTGCTCGCTGCTAACCCAAGACTTAATTAACGAGCCATGACATTTCAGAGCAGATAGCATCCCTAACGACTTACGTATATAGGTCGTATAGGTCGCCTAGACCTTAACTTGCTTACACTTCGCAGGACAGACGATAGCACTATTTATTTTAAAACTTATTTTTAATATAATCACTACCGCTCAAGCCCTAGTAAAATTAAATATCGCTTGAAATAACAAAAATGTTTTATTATCTGTGGTAGGTGTTAAATAAGACAACTCAAGGTCGCTCAAAGGGCAATGCATGGAATATCCACTGGATGAGGACTGATCTTTATAGTAATTTTTGTAAGAGGTTTAAATTACTTAAATAAAGATGGCGCTTAAACTAAAAAAAATCCGTTAAAGAACATAAAATGTATATGAGCGCGAAATCAAAAAGACAAATGTGCAACGAAGTTTAAACTTAAATTGAATTTAGTTCTCTCGTGCAGCGCCTTCAGATCTGATTGAATTGCTCGAAGCGAGAGGAATATAGAAATTCAATGGGAAGGCGACGAGATGCAAAATGAAAGGTTTATTACATTCTTTTATTTACTGACTTTTGTACTTATGTTTCTTATATTACTAGAACTGCACTGAAATCAAATGTTACATGGAGATGTCTTTTATATATAATTACTACTCTTTGTACAATAACGTCATTGGATGTAAATTTTATATGATACTTGCTTCACATTTTTAATTCATATTACGTAAGATTTTTATTTTTTTAATAAATCGGTTGAATTAAATTGCATATCGGAATCAATCAAATTATTGACGTGTATAACTATCATCACTACCAATAGCCAATTTAAATAAAAACCAAAATAATCCCCTGGGCCAATTATTTTGTCACTGACTTCCAACCCTGCCCTTGCGGTAAGAACAAAGTCTTGAGAATAGAATTATGAAATATCGCCAGAACAATGCGCCATTGTGCAGATGGGCGTTGAATTGGAGACATAATTCCAGTTTCGCCGAGATACCTTTATTACAGCTGTTTGAAAGAATAAAGCGTAATTATCTCTATACATCATCAAATTAAGCACAAAATAAACTTAGTTTTTTATTTTTTCTTCTTATGAATTCTTATGTGTGTATAGCCTTCTTTACGATACTGAGGGTACGGAGATAGATAGGGTTTCAATAGTCATTTGACTATCGTCATGGACCAACTTAGTAAATAAAAACGGAATGAAAAGTTAGTTTGCAAAGTTTTGATTGTAATATTCGCTGTGTTCCAGATTATCTCGAACCCTACATCGTACCAGCAAGCCTGGAGCAGCTGCTGGTCTCCAGCGACGTGGTTGGCAACATCAGGTTCAGCCACCCCACACTGTACGTGTTCCCCGGAGGGCAGGGTGACGCTGCTCTCTTCGGCATCAACGGATTCAACATGCTCGGTAACACCAGGAACTTATGTCCTACTCTGAATTAACTTGAATTAGTAGGAATTGCTGAGGTTAACATTGTACAAACAGTTTATTAAGAGGCAAGAATGTTGCAAGAATAGTTTTACATGAATGCGGAGGGATATATTGGTAAGCTCTACAAGAAGATGGATTGATTGCGTAAAGGGTGCCATGAAAAAAAGAAGTCATTAGTGTTTTTTTAATTGACAATTTTCTGAAATATCTTACGTTACGTTTTTAACAGCGTTCTAAGAACCTAGTCTGTATCAGCACTTCAGCAAAAGAAATAAAAATACCGCGTGTCACTTCGCAGCAAAGCGTCTACTCACGACCTCGCTCGCCTCTCGATACTTGGCCCGGGGCCAATTCCAATGTTACTTTCGCAAAAAGATCTCTTCAGACCCTTGGCCGCTTAGCTATGGACATTTATCAAGTTAATAGCTACAGCTCTTCATGAATTTCTTACATAAGATGTTTTATATATCTAGTATATTGCGACTCTTATAAAGTGTACATGAGAGTAATGTAATTTTGATATGAAAATTTAATACAAATAACCGTATGACTAAGAGCTACAATTTGCGAGAAGTAAACAAAATTAATCTGCCAAAATTCATCCCTTTCATGAAAACCTCTTTGTACTAATATGACAAAGTTGGCATGAAACAAGCCCAATATTTATTTATTTATTTATTTATTTAGATGTTGGATTCGTAGTGATAAAATTTGTAATCGGTCAGCTCGACCAATTGGCCGATTGTAGTACCCAACTATAATTTCAAATCTCCACATTATATTTAAACACAAACGCCGTTAGCTCAAGATGGAATAAAAAATATGAAATCCCATTTGCTACGGACATCGCCTGGCGTAGAGCCAACAACGTCTTAGATAAAAACTCACCCCTCCGCTGCCGCAGAATGAAATTACGATCGCCGGAGGGAACATTTTCAACTTTTTCATATTAAGCCGTGAAAACTTCTTCGGGTAACGTTAATAATTAGTCATAACTATAAAAGTTGCCAGCCTCACTTTTACTGATTACCCTAAAAGGCGGGTAGTGATTACAGTTTCTCATAGCGGTAATTTGCCCGCTTACACCTTGGGAATTATTAAAAATTATGGGCGATGTATTGAAGTGGAGAGTTTAGATAGCTTAGCGATTAGTTTAGGAGGAGGCATAAGCCAAAAGAGGCAGCGGATCTCCGGGTGATATTAATTTCTTTATAGGATAAGGCAGCCAGTGAGCAGCGGGTCAACTAATGTTAAGTGTGAACATCCGTAACATCGGATTGCAACGATTTATAAAGATAGGAAGAAACAGGGGACCGGACTTTGTGGGTGGACTAAATGCACCTCTGCCTATCCCTTCGGGGAATACAGGCGTGATATTTTTTTCGGTCATTACTCCACTCACTCACTTCGTGTCATTATTCCGTGAAATCGCTATTCTGATTTATATCTGCAACTCATTTGTTAGTTGCGGATATCTATGGAGAGGTCACTTAACATCAGGTTCTTCCATAAAAAATTAAATTAATGAAAAATGTATTCAAATTTTAATGTTTAAGCTTATAATTGAATCATCGTTCCTGGATTAAAAATGTATATTTAACATTCAATCTACGTTGCTACGGCACGTACTGGTAAATATACGAAAACCACATCCAGTTCTCGCTGCTCCAATTTATTTTTCAATCAAAAGTCAGTTGTATCACTGCGATGTTATGCGGAACACGATTTTATTTCCAATGACAATTTACATTCCGCCAATAGTTATGTCCTCTAATTGATATTTCACTGTATACAGAGCATAACAAAAATACAAATGATTAATGCTTAATTAAACGGTCAGTCTCAAATGTCATGGCACTGACTGTTAAACTTAGCAGCAGCTAAAATCAATATTTTTACATTAGAAGTTTTTTTTCTATAAGATCATTAAGTTCTGAGAAACTCTTTAATGGTTTGTTTATTGAACAAGTAACTTTTACTTTAGGTGTCACGATCTCATAGAAAACCGACGTAAACTTCATGTTTACTACTTGTACTTGGTTTGCATTTTGTCTTGTAAGTGAGGTGTCATAGCCTCCTTCTATTGCCATACCGCAAGTACAATTTAGTAAATAAAGTTGAATAGTTATATTTAAATATAATAATATTTTGTTTAAATTTTCAGTGGACGGTGGGTTTTCACGCAAGGCCTGCTGGTGGGACTTCGCGCGGCATCTGGACAGGCTGGACGCCGTCCTGCTTACCCGGCTTAACAACTGCTCAGCGGCCGGCATGGCGGCCGTGCTACGCCGCAAGGCGACCGCAAATGTCTACCCCCAGATAGGACACTTCTTCTGCAACCTAGAAGTTAGTATTGCATCACTCCCAACAGCGGCCGCGTTCTAGCATGGAGTATGTAAGGACATACTCCCATATAGGGCACGACTCGATATGTCCTGACATATGACGTGCCTGTGATAGACATTTTAAATTTAAACAATATGTACAACAGGTTATTATTCTATCTTTACGTTTAATATTTAAAAATGAATCTTTATTCATATTAATGTCACAGATTTGATAACAATTACTAGACAAAGACGCCTTGTTTTTATCTTACATCTTTTTTGCTATTGTTTCTTACCACGAATAATTTAAAGTTTTTTTTTGTCAATTACAATCCATTGTGGTATAACTGTGTCAATTAACTGAAACAAGTCTGGTTCTTGTTGCTGTAACAAATAAAATAAATAAATGTAGAAGTTTATTCGATCAATACGACAGCGGTCATGGCTAGTAACTTATCATTTTTCGATCACCTTATTGCTGACAAATTCTTATTTATTCTGGTATACTAATTCCAGGAGCGCCGAGCTGTGACAAGTCCTGATGGCGACAAGGACACCGATCCTCTGCTCGTCTCCCTCTTACAAGAGGGCTCCGACATGATGGCAGATTTACGACATATTAATCTGAAACCACAACACTGCTACCGTAGCCCCGATCCCATTAACTTGTACCATAAAGTTGGTCATGGTGAGTACAAATTGATTACCACTATTATTCTATCAATATATAATAGGTACTACATAACTATGCTTTATTGATATCTTAAGAAGCAAATCTTTGATATACCCACATCATTACAATATAAGATTACGGGATCCGAAAATGGATTAACGTGCTCATTTCAAAAATAAAATATTTTTAAACTATTTGCTTTTCTCCTCTTTTATGAATGCTTCACTATTACCGCTAGCGCAACTTACACTTCAATGTAGAAATATTTTTGTTTCCAGGTACCCTTGACATGTACGTACTGAATCCGTCCAAGGACTCCAAACATGTTCGCGAATTCCTAAAGCGATGGCACAGTAGTGAACAAAAATTATTTGAAGGAGCTAGTGTGTCAGGACAATTTAACTTTCCCATTCCTAACTTAGTATCGATCTGTGCATTGCTTGTGTGGCGTCCTGCCAACCCTGATGATACGATAACTAGGATAATGTTCCCTGGTTCTACGCCGCAACATAAAATATTTGAAGGCCTTGAAAAGTTAAAACACCTAGAGATCCTTCAACACCCCACGTGCACCGGACGTCAACTATCGACTGCTACCGCGCCAGTTCCTAGTGCTCCTACAGCAGTGTCCGTGACGAAAACGAAACAAGTAAAGAGTAAAGAAAGAAGTATTAGTACAGAGGCAAAACCACGTGACGAAAAATTACTGGAAAACGAAAAGACAAAAGCCAAAATTATAAAAGATGAAGTTGATTCTAGAAATGAAATTGATAACAAATTAATAAATGAATTGGTAGACGGCGATGACAAAAAAATTGAAGCAGTTTTGCAAGACGCAATTGTGGCAAGGATGGATTCTAAATTAGACGATAAATTCGCTCAGTATGAAAGCACTGTTGTTGATGGTTTGCCGAAAAAAAAAGATACTAAAAAGAAAGAAAAACTTATCGATAAAAAGGCGAAACGAACTGAAAAATCTGATGAGGCTAAAGAGTCGATAACTAAGACTGCAGAACTTAAAAAAGTTGACACTGAAACAAAAATAAAACCTGATAGTAAGAAAAAATCGGAATTAAAAATAAAATCTGAAATGTCGAGTACAATCAGTAAAAGTAAAATTAGTCACCGCACAACTCAGAAAAAGATAACATCTACTATAGGTGATAAACGAATTGTTGTAGATGACAAAAAATCTCCTCCTACCACACCAAAAAAACCGATTGAATCTAAATCAATTACAAATATTATAAGTAAAGAAAAAGTGAAAGGTAAAATGAGACGGTTAAGCCCAATTAGTACACCTACAAAAAGTGTCAAAGAAGCCAGTAACCGTCGAGTTGTCGAGTCTAAATATAAACAATCATCCCCTAAGAGAGATACGACTCAAAAAACTTTCGATAAAAAGGAATCAAAACCTAAACGGGAACCTATTTCTCGGCGGCCTAGGCCTCTTGCTTCCCCGGTAAAGGGCTTGAAGACTATGAAAAGCCCATCAAAAACAGTCAAAACTACGAAAAGCGATTCTGCAAAATTAAAAGGCTTGCAAAGGGTAAATTATGAGGATATATTAAAAGACGCTAAAAAGTCCGATGAAGACACATCTAAATCACTTGATGACATAAAACAACAAGAACTGGATGAAAAAGAAGAACAAGAAATTGTCAGAGAAATAGAAGCTGTATTTAACAGAGACAGTGAAGCTGAAGAAAAACTAGAGTATGTTGGGCGTTCAGATATAGAAAAAATAACATGCCTTATAGATGACACAAAAACTGACGTTCCTGCTGATACTGAGTTTGAAGAAGAATACTTGATAATAGAAAAAGAAGAAGTGGATCATTATACTGAAGATTCTATTAAAGAACATGAGCTTAGTCATGAAAAAGAAACAGATTTGATAAAGCATTTGAAAGACAAGGAGGAATCTGAGAAGAAGAAAGATGATATAATTAGCCAAGATAAACTTAAACCAGAAAAAGAAAAAACTAAAGATGAATCAAAAGAACATTCTGAAAGCCTAGAAGAAAAACAAGATATTAGCAGTGAAAAGAAGACACCAGACAGTAAAAGTGGACTATTGAAACCAAAGGATTCATTAGACCTTAATATTGTACAAGAATCACAACCCGATGAAAAGGTTTCAACAACTGTTGAATCAGGAGCTACTACGGCACCAACTCTGCCTGAAGATGAGCGTATAACTTTAGATGAAATAAAAGAAGACCAGCATGTTGAAGAAAAATATATTAGAGAAGAGACCAAAGAAGTACTTGTACCACAAACATTTACTGATACTAAACCAGTTCTATCTGAAAGAATACCTATAAAGGATTCGCAGCCAGCTCCACTCAGAGACATCGTAAAAACTCCAGATGAAGTTGCTGATCTTCCTTTACACGAAGAGGTAGACTACAGAACATTTGAAGAAAAGAAAACACCCACTGAAGACTATGCCTTTAAACATAAGTCAGGAATGGAATTTCAAAAAGATTTCAAAATTCCCAAAGATCTTCCGATTAAAGACTTAGTGTCCAAAACGATAGAGGATGATGTGGTTATTAAAACGGTTGAACGTCCGTCTCATCCTGAAATAGTTACTGTGACACCAGGTTCAGCACCTGACTCCCCCATGTATCAGGATCAGACAAAAGTTTCACTTATTACTGGAAAAGATTTAAAGCCACTTAAAGAATACGAAGATAACGAGTATATTTACGGTCAGTACACGGAAAAATTACGAGAAACCCATATTACGACCTTGGATTCTCCAGTAAAAGATGAAATAATAACCATTGATGAGACTCAATCTGTTCCTGAAAAAATACCGTCAATCCCTGAGGATGTGGAAAAAGAAACCGAAGAAGAACATAAATTAGAATCATTGGAGAAACCTTCAGTAAGTCCGAAGGATGTGGAGCGGATAGTAGCTGACGTAGCGCAAGTTTTAAAATCAGATAAAAGCCTTGACGAGTTAATAGCAGAAAAATCACCAATATTCCGAAAATCTCCAGAAGGTTTCAATAAAGTTGAAGATACGTATTGCAAGGAAATATCGCCAGTAAGATCAATAACTTCTGAGGACATTAGCGATGTATCAGACAAAACAGTACTAAGTGATGAAAAGAAAATTAAACGCGAAGCAAAACTTGATACAAAATTATTGGAAAGTGACGTAACAAAAATGGCAAATAAAGCTATTAGGAAAGAAAAGGAAAGTCCTATTACTCAAATAAAAATAGAAAATGGTGAAGATGATACGCATTTACGTGAGCTCACAGATGAAAAGGAAGAAAAAAGATTAAGTAAGACATTAGATTCTGCTAAAACTTTAGAAAAATTAGAGGAAAAAATCGCAGACTTAAAAAAGAAAGAAGAAATTATTCAAAAGAAGCTGCCAGAAGAAGAAATTGTAGAAAAAAGCGAATCATTAGTAGTTGCCACCATCGTTTCAGAACTAAAGAGTCAAGATAAAGAATCAAAGTTACTTCTCAAAGAAGTTTTTGAAGAAGAACTATCTTCTGAGCAGATAACCCAGTTTGATCAAAAATCTGACGATCAAAAAGTAATTGAACTTGTTAAAAAAGTTTCATTAGCACCGACATCATTAGCTATTTTAACAACTGAGGAAGAAAAGGGCAGCTCGGAAATTAGTTTAAAATCAGAAGAAAAGGATGTCAGGGCAGAAATTTTATCACAAAGTAATATCGTTTCTGACAAACTTGACAAAACGCAAGTAGGTTTGGAAAAAGATATTATAGCACAAGAATATACTGAACAAAGTATACCTATTGATGGTGGAACTACTTTTGATGATTTTGAAGATGCTGAAAATTATGGGGAAAAATTACAAATTCTTACACAAAACTCAATTGTCACTGAAATGAAAATGTTAAGCTTGATCGAAATTTTACAAACTCATATTGAGGACTACAAAGAAATTTCTCAACCAATCAAAACAGATAGCGATTCAGTAAAAATAATTGTCAAAGATCTAATTCCATTTGGACAACCTGAACAAATAGAGACAGTTAAAGATTGTGTAATTACGACAAACCATCTTACAGTGACAAGGAATATACTAACTAAAATAATAAAAACTAAGTACTGCAATAAGAATGGTTTGCTAGTCAAGTTAATGACTTTGAAAACTATAGTCACTAAAGACCAACAACCGGACGGTTCCTGTAAGAGTGATGTTGAAACAAAAGTTTATGTCTCAGACATAACTTCAGTTACTGATAAAATCAAGAAAAAGCACAAAGGTGATTTAAATGAAATATGTGAGAATATAATTGAAGACATCATGTCATCTTTAGCTCAGGCTGATGGTTTCAGTCAGATAATTACCGAAACAGAAACGGAGACTTTACTAAAAGAACTCATTCAGATTAGTGAACCAGAAGAATATGATATAAGTGTTGTAAAAATCGTGATGATAAACAATGTAACTATTTATCGTACAATTATAACAAAAATAACAAAAACAAAGTATTATCATGAACATTTTTCAAATTTCAAAGTCATCACGGTTACTAACACCACAATCATTGACAAAACACCAGAGGGATCAACCAGTTCGAAAGTCGATAAAAGTATAAGAATATCAGATATAAATAACAAACTAGAGGAACTTCGAAGTTGCCTTGTACAAAAAAATATGAACAGAAAATATGACGGATTATTGCCTATAAGGCAACCAATATCATCAGAAACAAAAGAGATAACGAGTGTTACAAAAAATGCAGTAACAATAAAGCAGACAGTAACTAGAAAAACACTAAAACAAGCATTAGTCTATGTATGTCAACAAATAAATAAATGGACGATAACAGAAATAAAAACTGAAGAATACCCAAATGGCGCAGCAGTAACTAAACGAAGTCAATATGTCTCTTACGTTGAAGCAAAAATAGTACCAAAGCAAGAGATTAGTGTTCTTAAGGTAACGACAAGTCCTGATAAAGTAATTGAACGAAAAGAAAAATCCACCTCAGAAGGCGAAATTATTAAAATGGGGTCAATTGAAAAAGCCTTTGTACCTAAGGAATTAGAAAGCGAATTTGCAAGTCAAAAAGACGAAAAAGAAATGATCGAGCTGCCAAAAGAGAAAACGCAAAGTCCCGTGGGTACAACAGAAAAGGATGAGAAACCATTCCCTCTTGGTCTCGACACAAAGACACCAATTGACGAACTTATGAAAGAAAAATCATCAAGCCCTATTAAAGTTGTAAAACCAGATATCGATACCACGACAAAAGAGGATAAGATTACAAAGGTATTATCTAAAAAGGAAACAATTGGTACCAAAGAATTAGAAACCAAGGTTCCTAGTCCATTTGAAGAAGAAGACAAAATCGAAGTGACAAAGGAGAAGACACCAAGTCCCGTGGATACAA
>JAABKM020000013.1:201839-213185 GCA_016277805.2 Papilio aristodemus | reverse complement strand
CTACTGAAGTAGTAAAACCAGATTTCGACACAACGACAAAAGAGGATAAGATTACAAAGGCGTTATCTGAAAAGGAAACAATTGTAAGTAAAGAATTAGAAACCGAGGTTCCTAGTCCAGTAGAAGTAAAAGACAAAATCGAGATGCCAAAGGGGAAGACACCAAGTCCCGTGGATGCAACAGAAAAGGATGAAAAACCATTACCAGTTGGTCTTGACACAAAGGCACCAGTTGACGAACTCGTGATAGAAAAATCACCAAGCCCTACTGAAGTTGTTAAACCAGATATCGACACCACGACAAAAGAGGATAAGATTACAAAGGCATTATCTGAAAAGGAAACAATTGTAAGTAAAGAATTAGAAACCGAGGTTCCTAGTCCAGTAGAAGTAAAAGACAAAATCGAGATGCCAAAGGGGAAGACACCAAGTCCCGTGGATACAACAGAAAAGGATGAAAAACCATTACCAGTTGGTCTCGACACAAAGGCACCAATTGACGAAATCGTGAAAGAAAAATCACCAAGCCCTACTGAAGTTGTAAAACCAGATATCGACACCACCACAAAAGAGGATAAGATTACAAAGGCATTATCTGAAAAGGAAACAATTGTAACTAAAGAATTAGATACCAAGGTTCCTAGTCCATTTGAAGAAGAAGACAATATCGAGGTGACAAAGGAGAAGACACCGAGTCCCGTGGATACAACAGAAAAGGATGAAAAACCAATAACATTTGGTTGCGACACAAAGGCACCAATTGACCAAATCGTGAAAGAAAAATCACCAAGCCCTACTGAAGTAGTAAAACCAGATGTCGACACGACGTCAAAAGAAGATAAGATTACAAAGGCATTATCTGAAAAGGAAACAATTGTAACTAAAGAATTAGAAACCAAGGTTCCTAGTCCATTTGAAGAAAAAGGCAAGATCGAGAGGCCCAAAGAGAAGACAAGTCCTGTTTATACAACTGAAAAAGATGAAAAATCGTCACCCGTCAGTCTCGACACAAAAAAACCAATTGGCGATTTTGAGAAAGAAAAATCTCCATGCCCCGTTGAAGCTATCAAATCAAATATTATCAAGACAAATGACGAGAAGACTGCAGAGGCTTTCAAAATAAAAGAAGATATTTTAATGGCTGATAAGAGGCTTATAACCACTGCAGTATATGTGAATGGCCATCACCAGTCGCCGAAATTTGATTCGCAAGGGTTGACCTCACAACCAATTGATTCACAAAAGTTTGGAACTATAGAACGCTCTGATTTTAAAACTCAAACTAAAAAAGATGATAGTTCTCGTGATGTAACAATTGATCAATTTCCATTCTCAAAAGAAAAGAAAGAAACAGAAGAAATGTTAATTAAAGACAAAAGTTCCGATAAGGATTACGACATTAAGTCTGAAAGTTTGATGGATGAAAATATAAAGGAAAGCGATGATAAATTGGGTTCTTTATCAACAATTGATAGTGGAATTATTGATAAGGACAGCTTCACTCATACCTTACAATGTAGTAGTTCTGAGGATATTTCTAAAGACGGCAGCATGGAGGAAAAATACAGCTATGAACGCTCAGAAAAATCCGTAAAGGCACAGCTATTTGACCAGTCTGTAACGACAGCTGATAGATATAAAGTAATTACTAGTGAATTTAGTAGCTATAGTGACTCTTATCAATCATCTAGTAGTCAACATACAAGTTTTGTTGATAGCATGCAAGAGGGAGCACTACATATGAACTTAGGTACACTTGACACCAATCGACTTGGTTTTGATACATTCGAACAGATAAAAGATGAGTCTACTGATATAAGTACACAAAAGCTTACCCATTCACAACTTGTTAAATCTGTTCAATCAGCATTTGACGAGGAAAGAATACAACAAGGAATACAAACAGAAGAAGTTGAATATATGGCTAATAATTCAAAAGCTGACAGAGTTTCAACTCCTCCTACCGTACCAGTCAGTCCCTTACCTAAAATGCCTTGTACTTTACAAGACGCAAAATCTACGTCTGATAACGTTCAAAGCGAAGTGACATATGACAAGTTACAGGGATCCGAAGAAACGATAACGAAAATTGTTCATGTAGGTGAAGATATTCTAACGCAAAAAATTTCAACTTCAACTGAAAAGGTGCCCAAAATATTAAAGAGCGATAAAGAGGATGAAGATACTTTATCCCTAATGCAAACTATGGGTAAAATCAAAACAGAAACAGACACTGTAACAAAAATAATCAAAGATGGTGAAAATGTAGTAACTCAAACAATTACAACAGTAACAACAAAGGAAATTATTTCAAGAGAAGATGGCACACCTCAAAACTTGAAAACTACTATTGAAACTACCACTCTAAGTAAAAGTTCAGATGGATCAATAACAACTACTACAGATACTCAAACATTACTTTCAGAATGTTCTTCTAGCCTCAGATCAACTTCTCAAATGGATTTGTACGACAAAGACAAAAAACTGGATAAATTGTATATTGATCATGGTGATGAAAAGTCTGAATCAGAATATAGCTATCAAACACAAGAAAGCTACAGTGAGAAAGGGGTCACAGAAAAAGAAACTATGCGTAAATCATATTTTATCAAAGAAGACGAAGAAACGGATAGCAGTATTGAGGCTGTAGTAATAGATACAGATGTTAGCAAGAAAATTATAAAGGAAAATAACGTAGATATTATAGAAACTATCACTACAACAACCAAGAAAGAAACTATACGAATCGATGATAATAGAAGAATAATTAAAACCACTGTAGAAATAAACACGACTAAAGAATATCCAGATGGTGCTAAAGATGTACAGAAAAATGTTGAAGTTAAAACGGAAGAGTTAATTGTCGATTCAAGTAGTAATTTGGATAAATTGCTTTGTGAATTGTCACTTGTGGAAGAACCCGAAGAGAACATTTCTACTGAAACTGAAACAATAACATGTGATGGAATTGTTATACACCGTACAATTTCAACAAAAATATCAAAATCAAGATATGTTGATAAACAAAATGTTCCAAGGAAGTTGAAAACTGTAACAGTAGTTACGACAACTGATGAATATCCCGACGGTTCTACGCAAACTAAGATTGATACCAGTACGTCACTAGCAGACATAGAGATAGAGGATGTCGTAGAAACTTTAGATCTTTCAGAATACACTTTAGAAGAGGATACGACAGTCGACGTACAACGTCATGAAAAGGATGCGATTGTAAATGGTAAAAAGGTTTTACAATTTATAACAACTACTACTACGAAAAAAGTCTTAAGTACGAAAGACAAGACAAAGAAAAAAATTAAAACGACTGTTGAGACAGTTACTGAATCTATACTACCAGAAGGAATAACTGAAGTTACAAAAGATGTTAAAATATCTATTGCGGATTATAAGAGTCAACCGAAAGATTACATTTCCGATGGGTTTGTAAAAGCCGGCCAACCTCAGGAAGATACTAAAACAGAACTAACAACAATAACCGACTCAGGCGTAACAATAAAACGGAAAGTTACTGTTACAACGATCATTCAAAACTATACTAATTTTGCTAAAATGCTTAAAAGAAAAGAAACAACTGTTAGAACTGTTACAGATGACGAGTATCCAGATGGTTCAATGATTACAAAAACAAGTGAAAAAGTTTCGATATTAGATGAAAGTTTAGAAGTTGAAAGCATCAATTTGGAAAAGGAATCCACTAAGGACAGCGCTAAGGTTGATGTTATACTTAAAGACTTTATACCATATGGTGAACCCGAAGAAAAAGAAACCTTAGAAGTAAAGGATATATTCGAAAATAATTTATTAATAAAACGATCGGTATCAACAAAAATTAACAAAACTTACTATGCAAATAATCAAGGAGTTATATCAAAACAAAAAATTGTCAAAACTGTTACAACAACAGATGTTCTGCCAGACGGTTCAACACGTACTTCTGTTGATACAACTACATCTATATCAGAAATAGATTTAAAAGAAATAATCCAGAAGGACGAATCTACCCAAGAAAAAGATAAGGATGTTGAAATAGAAAAAAGAACAAATATTGTTTATAAAGACGGAGTCCAAATTCAGCAAGATATTACAACAACTACTACAAAAGAATTAATAACAAATGAAGATTTAAACAAAAAAATTAAAACAACAATCGTGACAGTAATTGAGTCCATATCACCAAATGGGGCTGTTGAGGTCATTAAGGATGTTAAAGTTTCTATAGAAGACTACGAAGAGGATACGCTTGAAGAAACATTAAAGGAATTTACCAAAATTGGAGAACCAGTAATCACAAAAAGTTCAGATTTGCAAGAAATTGATCAAAATGGTGTCATAATATTTAGGAAGACGACAATTTCAACGACGAAGCAAGAATATGAAAATACATCAACAAAATCAAGAAAAGTTAAGGTAACCGTTGAAACTGTGATAGAAGATGAATATCCGGATGGAACAGTCATGACAGAAAGAAGCGAGAAAATATCAATTGCTGATGTTTTCTCAACAATGTCGCCGGAATCAGAATCACGGGAAGATGTGGATCTTCCAGAATCGCATGTTGATGATACAGAAATAGTGGAAGATACCAATGAAGAATTAGATATCAAAAAAGAAATTGTTCAAAAAGGCTTGATAACAGTTAAACGAACAATTACTACTAAAACAAAGCGTGAAACTTTAGCTAGTAATGACCAAAATATTAAACGAATAAGAACCACAGTTGAAACAACTACCGTCGATGAATACCCGGATGGGTCGGTTGAAACTACAAAAGACGTTAAAATTACAATATCTGAATATCAAAAAACAACAGATAGTGATCTTCAAGCCGCTCTTAAAGGTCTATCGCCTACGGGCAAAGTCAAAACTTCAGTTGATAAACAATCGAACAACATTTTAACAGAAAGTAATGAAATCCTTACTCAAAACATAACAACATACACCACTAAAGAAGAATTTAAGAACAACGAAACAAGCGAAATCGCTGTAAAAACTGTAACTGAAACGGTAACAGAAAACATTCACAATGACGGTACAATAGAAACTACAAAAGATGTTCGAACTCAAATCACATATCTACCACCCGGTACCGGTCTAGACGATTGGTCGCCGGAAAACTTAGAAAAAACTACCACATATCCGACTACCGTGGAAGAGAGGCCCAAAATCGATGACTTAATTCTTGAAGATAAAAACGAAAGTGATTTAATTCAAAAGCCAAAAAAGCAGCGTTCTCCTGTCGGTGAAATAACTACGAATACTGAAACTTATACAAAAGTTATAAAAGAAGGTGACAACGAAGTCACCCAGACAGTCACTGTTGTCACTACAAAAGAAGTCATAACCCCAGAAAAAATAAAAACCACTGTTGAAACAACTACTGTAAGTAAAGGCAGTGATGGTATAATAAAAACTACAAAGTCAACAAAAACGACGATATCCGAAATTAAAGAAGAGTATGAAGAAATCATTGATACGGGGGAGAGTGAAAAATCATATTCTAAGCTTTCATCAAAAACGGGAGAGATGCGCAGTTCCTCCGCTGCCAGTGATGACCTTGACCACCCTGGAATATCAACTCCACCCTCGGATATAAGCTCTAGAGGTTCCCGAGCAGCTACGCACGTATGGGGTACCGAAAGCAGTGGTATGTACTATAGCGATGACGATGGCCAAATGAGTCCCAGTAGTACAAAATCTCAAATCGCACACTCACCACGATCAAACGTTAGCTTTGAACTAGACCCAAAAATATCACAACTTTCGGAAACTTGTCAAGATTTGCCTGAGGATAAATCTGGATATGAATCCATGACTTACGTGTCACCAACTACACATTTAAGTCATGTTGGTGATACTGATTCTTGTACCTCTTCCACTCATTCCGATGTTAAGTCTGAAGTTCAAGTTACTGATATAATATGCAAATCAGCAGAACAAAAGTCAGAGACTAAGAAAATATTTAAGACTGACGTCACATTCCTTAAAGAGGCCGATGAACAATTTGAAAAGGCCATAGATGAACACAAGAAAGTTAGTGGATCAGATGTGATATCAAGTATTACAGCTAAATATAAACTGGACCAACAAACTCATTCTAATATAAGCCATCAACTATCCACTAAAGAGGAGAGTACAATTACACTGAAAGATCTTAAATCGGAATCAAAGAAATCATCCGAAACACCTTCTTTTAGTGCTACACAGCTGGAATCAAAATCAAAAAGTGAAAATCAAAGCACCCAAAAAGATCCCATTGAATCCTGGGGCAAGCCCTTAGGTCTACCAAGTCCCATTCAGCCACCCACATCACAAGGGGACGGCAAAAGCACTCCGAAAAAGCAAGGACATGCTACAAATGTACAAATCAAGAATAAATTGAACCTAGAAAAAAGCAAGGATTTGAAACATAGAGCCTCAGAGTCACCGAGCAAAAAGAAACCCGTGAGTCCGGTATATATGGAACTCACCTATGTCCCTCACCATGGCAACTCTTACTATTCTGCCGTTGAATTCTTTAAACGTGTCCGAGCTCGTTATTACGTGTTCTCGGGTACCGAGCCCTCAAAGGAAATTTACAATGCACTTCTCGACGCTAAGAAGACGTGGGAAAATAAAGATTTAGGTAGGTAAACACGCCTTTCAGGTACCTACGTATTTTGTTGTATGAATACAAAACAATTTATATTGCAAAATTTACAATTTCAGAAGTAACCATCATCCCTACATACGATACCGACGTGCTGGGCTACTGGGTGACCGAGAATGAAGAGGCCTTAGAGAAATACAAGATCGACCTGTCGCCCTCAGCCTCCCGGTGTACCATAAACCTGCAGGACCACGAGACCTCCTGCGCAGCCTACAGACTCGAATTCTAGGTGTCAGGACTATTTGTGGCTTTCTCATCGAACAAGTGAGCCGCCAATGTTCGGATGTTTTTGAATGATGGAACCAAAGAGTAATTATTTGTTGTAGGAAATAAAAGGACTGTGATAAAAAAGAGGCATTCAAAAGCATTCGCATTGATCGTTTCGAACCACTGTTTCGCATGAGATCGTTTACAAATAGATGTAATAGACTTTGTGATATTGTAATGCAAGCAACAGACTGTTAAGGAGTTTGATAAATTAAGAGTAAACACGTTAAAGACTAATATCTGTGAGTGACGGCGCAGCGCGCGACGCCTGCGAGCGACCAATGCGACGGACGAGCGAATCCGAAACAGCAAAGTCCTCTCCATCAATATATCAATAACCAATTATTCGACCTAAGAACAGACGTCCATTTTTTTCTAAAGAAACCGTTTTCTAATAACGTCATTAATATTAACATGCCATTTAAAATATATTTCTGAGTATTTTTTAAATTTGGTCTTATACAATCAGTAGAGCTTTTATACATGATATTTAGCGTAACCAGTCCATTTTGTTTAGCCAAAACACCGCTTATGCAAATGTCTAAATTTTTGAAAATTATTTTGCGAACGCATAAATTCTAAATATAGAATGTATAAAAATGTATTTACTATACGATTGTTTTTTAATTGAACGCTTTTTTGAAAAGGACGTAACGATTTGTGCGGCTCTTATACGACCCTCTCGGGGATGATATCCATCAGGGTATACCATCGTCAACTACCGTCATCTACCGTCAACTATTGAACAACTTTTCTATAAATAAAAATTTAATGAAATGTAACTCGATGTCTTATAAAGACGTACTTAAGGATGTCGTTCGTCGGTGCCGACGCACTGTTTATATTAATGTTTCTTAGAATCAACATTACTGTTAAATTAATCTAGAATGGCAAAGATAACTTCCCAATATTAAGTACAGTTAGGTTAAAGATGTCAAGTGAAATCCCAATGTTACTGTAAAATCCGAGCTTCCCTGCCATTTTTGTAGATATAATAGATACAAGGATGGGCCGCCGCGTCCCTAGCACGCGTGTACTGCCAGCCTGCCGCTTGCGTGCGTCGGGCGACAGGAATCCTCTTATAAAAAGCCTGCATTTCTGAGACGAATTCCCGCCCCCGAGCCACAGTCGCCGCGTGGGATGCCGCGGCCTGTCGTGCTTCACAGAAGTCATCTGTGTCCTTCTAGACTTACTACGAGCCTAAATCGATAGAGAGCTTAATCCATAAAGAAATGTTTTATTAGAACTATTTATTATTACCAAATGAACAATATATTTACCTTTGTTTTTAGTTGAGGTCTGCTTGTTGCCTGTTGTTCCGAGGGAGTCATGAACGATGTTATTTAAAGGCTCTTTTCGGTCGAACGATCAATCGATGATTATTGAATCTCTGTTGTTACCTTTATGTTGGTTGCGCGCATGTTTTGCTCCGTTACGACGTTGTTTATAAAATTCTAGTCGATTCGACATATATTGATGTACTGATATTATTTCGTTCCTATATCCGGTAACGGTGTGACTTTCTTTAACCTTTTTCAAAGGAATTTTAAATAAATTTTGCTGTATTTAAATATAATGGTATATTAAATATTCTCAATTAGATTGTTTCCTCCGTTGTTCGTATGTTTGAGTTCGAATGAAGTGAGTGCGTGTCGCCATCGCCATCTAGTCTAGGGCAAGCCGCTAGCCGCTGCTTCGTTCAGGTCTAACTCCTAGGTCTAACTTCTCCACGTCAACCTGAGGTTATAAGTCAATTAATTTTAAGTCATCCATACTGTTGCGAGCACGCCGCCATCCTCGCTTTCTCAGCCAGCGTCTCGTAATCACAGATCACATAAAAATAAAAAACAACAATCAGTGTACTGGCACCAGCACAATAAATTAACTTTTAAATGAAACCTTTTAAATGTTTTAATAAATATCGTATCGCATATATGTCTATATATATTATATTTTTTTTATGTATCCATCTGTACGAATGAGATATTATTTTTAGGAGCATAATATTATAATATAGTATGTGTTTAATCGGTGTATTGATTGGTGTGAGCACAATGAAATATATTTTGTTTATGTGAATTTACGCTTTATCTATGTAGTGGATTGGACGGAACTGAACAGGGAGGGTCTTAATGTTTCATGAACGGCTCGTCATAGATGCATTCTGTGACCTTCGCTCAGAGGCAACTTAGATTCAAGTATTTTTTATTTCGCAGAGTAATTTCAATACACTTGTACTTGATCTATTTAGCACGAGTTTTAGTTTGTTCGTATTATATAAATTCTTCTATAGAATGCATCGCTGACGAAGAATGAATGAGCTTCGATAAGTTCCATATAATTTTGTCAAGGCTTCGTATTATGTTCGCGGCGCGATCCCGCCATCCGAACAGACCCGAAACTTTACTATTGTATTTTATAGCTAGATCTCTAATTAATGCATATTATTAGGAATATTAAAATGTTATTAAAGTAAGTATTGTATCAGCTTAGTGAACATCAATAGCTCCGGGAAATGAATCATTATTGAGATTATTAAATGTTCTATTCTTCTGAGCGTCGCCCGGCCCGCGGCGACCTCTGGCTCCATTCACATCTCTTCAGCTCTACCAGACATTTGTTCATTAGGAAAGTATCCTTATTGAACAAATTGATTTATTTCATTAAGAATATTGATTTAATAATATTGCATTTCTTCTTAACGAAACGAATCATGTTATAAATTTTATTGAAACTAGTTAATTCGTAAACTAGTATTTTTTTTAATTATTTGTTTATATAAGATTGTGCTTTGATAAGGGGAGGTCGTGTAGTGGTAGGTAAGGTATGTGAACGCTGAGTGGTGCTAACAACAGAAGTGCTAAGTAAAATGTTACTATTGCAATATTCAATGATTCCTTTGAAAAAATATGTTCTCCAGCCTATATTGTGATTGGACTTTTCAAGTTGTAAAAAATAACTTCGCGATTTATTATATTTTTCATTTTTCAATTGACATAAAAACTCCTTTACAGTTTTCAAAAAAGTGTGTGTAAATTTTTAGAAAAGTTGCTTTAAATAACTTTTTATGTTATGAAAACATTCATAAATAAAAAAACATGTTTTTTTTGTCTGTACTTATTGTCGGTTTTGAAACGTTTAATAATTTAAATAATGAAACGACTTCTTACGTATGTCATTAGTTATTATATCGGTAAGCGAAATGTGTAATTTTAAAAAATATAAAAAAAAATTTAAAAAATC
Organism: Papilio aristodemus; assembly: GCA_016277805.2. Lineage (NCBI taxonomy): Eukaryota > Metazoa > Arthropoda > Insecta > Lepidoptera > Papilionidae > Papilio > Papilio aristodemus. The sequence continues at coordinate 203,009 of JAABKM020000013.1, read as the reverse complement.
CCTTACATTGTATCGGTCGCATCTTTTCTCCATTCTGAGTGTTTGGTGGAAATGTAAGTCATTCAACTAATAAACATATTTCAAAATAAATGCGTTTTTTTATTTCAACAAACAACTATACATATAAGATATAGATAGCTAAGTCACTAGGAACTATCAAAATCTTTATTATATCCTTCCGCCGTTATTCAAGGCTTTGTAAACAATATTGAGAGGACACATTTTGACTACCGGCCGCGTTTTAATCGTTGCAGTCCTCTTTTTCGCTGAAATGCAGTTCACTTCCGGCCGCCATGTTCGCCAGGTGACGCCCGCTGTGATTCTCTTCATTAGCGTCTTGAATTTCCCGGCGAATTGGTATCCGTATGAGCTTTAGCATCACCCAACAGTGGTTATAAATGTCGACGACCCATCTCCGGGTCGAAACTCGTCACAGAATCAATTGTATAAGTCGACCCTCGAATTTGAATTTATTTTTTTTAATTAAACGAACAGACCTTTTAAATAGTCGTTTAATTATTAACTTTTAATAAAAATAATAGTAAATACCGCAAGTTTTACCAGACTAAGCTGTGTTAAAACAAGTAAACTACCCAAACTGGAACAATACTTCTTGATGATTTGCTCCAAAGAAATGAGGTATATGAAGTAAGGAGTCATCCTACTACAAATCCTTATGCTAATCTTTGAGGGGTAGGTGTAGGCAGAGATGAACAGGAATATATAAATAATACACAGCTGTACGACTAGATTCACAATATAATATATTTGAATAAAGTACAATTTCACTAAATCACTTCGCATAAGTTCATCGTGTAACTAACTTCTTTGGTTATTCTTTTATTGAACATTTATTTTACAACATTCAGCGACACGTTAATACTAAATATAAACAAATAATAGCGTAAACATTTTACCTTTAATATTTATAGAACGAACCATATTGTATTAAATGCGTTCTAAGTTTACAAACCACTGCTTATTGAATTTATATTTAATGTTATAGCTTTTTAATTTAGAATTTCTGATAAATCCATTAAACTAGTACAAATGGTTCAGTTCTATGTACAGACTGTTCGTAAAGTGATGAATCATTTTAAACACAATGTTTAATACATGTTAATTATCGACAAAAAAAATACAAACAAAATTAAACAATTATATAAAAGA
>JAABKM020000013.1:0-13911 GCA_016277805.2 Papilio aristodemus | reverse complement strand
TTAAATTTCTTTGAATTTATCTCGAAGACATGAGACCGTTATCAGGTTTTGTTTTATCAAGTGACTATTACTTAAAAAAATACTTTCCTTACGGACATAAAACTGTTAGTGCGCACAAGTTGTTCAATCTTTTGTCGTCGTTATATCTATTTTCATAGATGGCGCTGTGGCGAGACATAATCAAGTTGCTTGCGATGCTGAAAGTTAAAACGTTTACATACAAGTAATCCGTGGGCCGCATCAGGTGACTGCTCATTTTAAATTTGCAAACATGTTTCCCAGTTTTATCGTTGCATCTTGCCACTTGGTGTTTTTAGTAGAGTCCTTTGATATCTAAGTTACATATTATATTATTTGATATAATGGACCGGTAGCTCTGTAGTAAAATACAAAATATTTTAAGCACAATACATTTTAAATTAAAAACTTCTAGTTCACAGCAGTGCAATATTTCCCACGCGTCGCGCTGCTCGCCGCATCTGTTACACGATTTCGCAAACGCTACCATTCATAACTACGAATCACAATCTACATACATTGTTCTTTACTAAAAAAAATTTACGATGAAAATTATAGGACTGCGTGCAATATGAGTAACGAAAATGTAAATGCAAACGGAATAACACCATTAGATTTTAGATAAAAAAAAAAACAGAAAGGATGGTCATTATATGAAGCATTACTGTAACAAGGCTTCTTGTACCAGCAGCGCTCGTCGGACATTCGGTGCGTTGATATCTCGGATGTGCCAGCGGGGCTCATGTGTGCGCATAGTTTACCGGAACTTTGTCCGACTACTTCCAGCGGCTGCACTCGGCCGGCGACTTGCTCGATTGTGCTTTACAATTTGCCCACTTAAACTCTTGTGGCCTTTAACTGTATTCAAGCTACCACTTAACTGCACAAGTACTTACAAATCGATATGCCCCGGTTGATTCCATAGTAGTTGCATTTTGCTATTCTTAACTGTCAAAATGTTGAATAAATAGTAGTTAACACCACGCCACTTTGTCAACTACATGTATTCGATGATGATATGTCTGATATAGGACTGGCGTAGGTTTCCTTCTTCGCTGTAAGAACTAAATTCTTGGCTCTCGTACATGTTCGTGACTGTGTTTGAATCTTTTCATTTGGTATGCTAACGGTCAACAATATGTCACCTTGTCAAGATATCTTCTGCTTGTTTTGGTGATATACATACGAATAGCTGCCTATTCTGCCAATATATTGCAGAATGTATTTGCTACGACTTAAATTTAAATGTAATTGAGCACGACAAGAAATTCGCTGATGTACGTACACTAACCATTACAATCATCTTAAGAATAATAAAGTCTAGCACGTTCTGTGTAAGTTTGGGTAACATTCCCGAAGTACCAGTACAAGTACACTCGGCTAGCTTACTTCGTTTAAAATTCAGCAAACGTTACGAGCCCCAAATGTAGTTTAGCAAGTTTCATCTACCTACTTATTTGAAAAGTTTTTATAAGGTGCCGCCAGGGTGCGCGCTGATGATCCCACTTGATAAAGTTTTTATAGTTCTTATTCCTCAATAACGTCATGTTCCATGCAGTCTGCGCAGTCTGGCTGATGCAGTACAAACTCTAACAGTCTATTTGATCTTTATTGCTGACTTTTGCTAACAAAACATTGTTATTTTAAATATGTCATATCGTGTAAACGTAATGTCGTTTTGGAATAACTATAAAATGAAGCGTTGCTGCGGAGGAGGAAGTTATTTGCATTTAAAATTACTTTAATACATCCGGGACGGCGGACGGCGGACACTTGTCGCCTGCAACATTTTCTTACTTCGCTGCTGTTTATTTTGAACAATGTGCGTTAACGAGGCCATTGTTATAACAACTTTTCTAAACAATTCTTGAAATATCTTAATGCAAAGAGTATTTAATCACTTTTTCTTTTATTTTTACTGTTTTCAAAATATATATTACTTTCTGGTCAAGTAAATATCATCAACAGGTGTGTTCCGCTATCTGGTGATGGAGCCCCGCGTCTGCATCTACCTACTTCTCTCCGACTCACAATTCATTTAATATGTTGTGTACAGAATTTGCATACAGAATTTGTTTAATGATTTAGTTTGATAGGTAGAATTGTTTTTGTAAAGATTACTCCAGATAAATAAAATAAATAAAGAAATTCATTTACTCAATCGGGCGTACAATACGACAATGGTGATTTACATTTATAAAAGCCATCCAATTGTAATCAAAAACACGTAAAAGTGTAACAAAATTCGAGAAATTCATAATTGTGTGCCGCTGGACGCTCCACCCCGCACCAGTAGACAGGACGGCTCCCCTATATCTGTGGAATTTTCCAAAACATACACAAAAACACAATTTTACGAGCATCGCTTTTATGCTTTGTATTAAACTTTTAGTAATGAGCAAACAGAATATTATCATTATTTAGACAAGATAGAGTCGCTAGTTGGTCCTGGTTGGTGATTCGCAAACGTAACTATGCCCGAAAGGTATTTATTGCAGGGCGAGTTCACTCGGCGCGGCTGCCTGCGGAATGTTTCCTTTGAGAAGCAAATAAAGAGGGTATTACGTGCGTTCACGCCTCTAAATCTTTTACAGCCTACGGTCGTGAAAATTTATTTGACGTTATAAATAAAGCCTACTTGGCAACAATTTTCAACTTTAGTGCTTTTGAATTTGTGCGTAAAGTAAATGAGTATATTGAAGCAAAATTTTCTAAGAAAGTCTGCGACAATATCAATAAACGGAAATATGTGTTGAAACGCACCCTCGTAATCTAGAGGGATAAGCAGAAAATACATATAACGTACCAGTTGTTTTTTCTATAACTAAGCAAATACGCTTACACGTATTTTTAGTGTCGTCTTTCGTCCGTAAATACCTCATTTGTTCTGTATAAATTCTTCTTGATCGCGCTTCGGCTGTTGTTCACTTCTGCCACGTCTGAGCCACAGAATAATACTCCGCTGAACTTTATATATTACCTACTATTTAAATTAGGACTTTTCCCAATAACACTGCTTGTAATCTATTTGGGGCCACGCCTAACTTAATTCTCGACGACTATATTGAGAGTTAAAGAGCATTATTAAACCGAATAACATTATAAATATAAAGCGTCTGATAGAGTCATTAAATAATGGGCCGTTTGTGCGAGATAGCCGGAGTCTCCGGCGAGGGGCGGAGCGAAACCTCTTTGTTGCTCGGCCTTCGATAAATTTTGTAGCGAGTCCAACTTGCACGTGCCGCGCTTACAATCTGCGGAGACGATCTGTTTGTCCTCGGCGACGATGAAAGTGTAGTGTAAAGATCAATAAATTGTTTAGATATATGAGTACCGTCAGATCTTAAATATTGTAAAATCTCACGACTCAGGAAAACAAAGATAATTTACCGGCGACAATGAATGCACACCTTCTGCCTGACCTTTTTAGCAGTTACTAGTTAGGGGTGTGAGTAAAGATATGTCTAAGAGTACTTTCAATCTCCCTCCCTATCCCGTACGATTCAAGGGTGATTAACATATACGAACATTATTACTGGACAAAGTCTATATTCATATTCTTATACCACAAACTACTCGACTGTTTCTCTGTTGAAGCAATATACGTTAGTTTTTTGGATCCTGCTGCCGCCGCTCGAGCTTTATGATTATTCCGCTGGAGCACATCCAAATCGCATAAAAGTACGCTTCTTAATCTTTATTCCGAAGTCTGTTTGTCTTTTTGCGTAACCGATTCCCGACCCTGATGTCGCTGCGATAAAATTAAACGTGAGTTAGTATGGGAGTCCTGCCAAAGAGCGCAAAGCGAAGTAACATTTTTAATTTTGGTTATTTTTGTGGTAATCTAAACGAAAAAGACAAAAGATTATGACGGCGATACATTCAATAGGAAACATTTATTACGTCATTTAACTTTATGTAGTCCAAGAATGTAATCTGAGAGATTTAGGACTACGCCCTGGTGTTACTTCGCATCTTAAACAATTAAAAATAAAACTTTGTTAAATTTAATTATTTTGAGGATAAATTGAACTAAAGGATCAGTGGACAACTCGATCGGATCGCTCCGAGGTTACTGATATCGTTGCAGTAGTTGGTGTCAATGAACGTCTGTGTGACTGATTGACATAAGATGAAGATGTAAGTGAAGGCTTTTATTATTAAAAGCTTTCACTTACGTCTTTAAGAAGACGATCTGTCACCTTCATTCAGGTTGTCTATTGTTGATTATTTAGCTGCTTTCTTTTGCTAAAATTTTTTATGGCTTTAATTATTTATTATTAAATGTCGTTTCATTTGCGACAAAAAATAGTCTATCTATCGTAATTTATATTTATAAAAAGATAGGTATCGATTTGAGATCATTCCATTACGAACAAAAACCTTTGATGCCACAAGTCACTTGTCATTAGGCCGATGGCTGCAGTGCTGTCCTAATAGTTTCTTTTTTATCAAAACGTTACTGCGTTTTCACTTTTTCCAAAAAAGATAAATATTTATAAAATAGTCCCAAACCCCTAACACTACACACAGTAAGCAAGCAATAAATTATCCTCTGGGTTTATGTTACACTGGAGCACGAACGAGTAATTGAGATCCCTTCGTAGAGTCCGAGTCTGTGGACGAGACGAGAATTTGCTCAGATAATTACCGAGCATTGAAAATAGTATTTGTCCGAGAGTAAACATCCGGGGAAAAGATTAACTATGAAAAAATAAGAAATCTTTCTGTGATTTTCTAAAAAAAATTATTGCATTTTAGTAAATCATCGTGGTTCTTAAAACCACTGCAAAGTGTTCAGTAAAGATTACTTGCAACGTGTGCGCCTTCTCTTTCCCAACCTAGCTTGTTATTGTTTTTAGTCATTTAAAAGATTTTTGAGTAATAGATAACTTTACAAGCGATCATCATCCGTAAAACGTCTTATTTTACTGTATTTAATTATTGTAAAACCTGTAATAGCAACCACAAAAATATATTAAATTATTAAATATCTATTTATACCTGGTCAAAGCTTTACCTGGCTGAGTGTAGGTGCAGTAACCTTCGAACGTACTCAAGAGAATTCAAACATACAATGAAATTAGTTCTGCGCCCACCCGGCGCACATCTCTCTCAGCAATCTGCGCATACTTCTGTCGTACTAAGTGCATACGGGTCAAGTTTGACATATTTTGCAAATAATTACGAGCGAGTCGTCAATTTAGTAGCGTGATTTTGTGTCTCGAATCATCACTTAAGATATGCACCACATACCAGACGCATCAGTAGATACTACTGTAATACCACTCGCTCACACATCGAGAGAGCTTAAATTATTTCGAATATATAGCTCTATGTTGCAAAAAAGTATTTATCTAGACGAAATCCTTTAAAAGGTTTTTCCCTCGGAGGAGAAAACACCCCCGCTCGTTTTGTCGTCTTACATTCCGGCGCGACACAAAGTTGACGTGTAAATGTTGTTTGGGGATTACAAGGTGCCTTGCACCAGATTATTTTCTTCAAGCCAATATATTTTAAATTTAATTTTTTCATTTAAAATGCTTCAATGTTATGTAAATAGTAAGACGTAAGTGCGACGGCAAATGTGCTCGTTCACATTGCTCCTCACTATGCTGGAGGATTACGAAAGATGATGGAAACGACTTTTCTAAAATTGATCTAATATTCATATGTTTTGGTATAATTTGTCAATACATCATCCATTATGATTGGCATTTAGTGAGTTTAAGTACTTACCCCCATAAAATGAAATGAATTTGATGAAATTTATAATTATTATGGTAATGTCTTATTTTTCATCATTGCACAACCTTATTATACGAAATATTATATGTAGTTTACTTTTTAATTTTTACATTTGTTTAAAATCCAACAACAATTCAGCTTTAATCAGAAGCAATCGGTAGTGTGACGTCCGGTGACCTACTAATTATATTTTAGTTGAAACACCGGCATAGTAATAAATCCACCTATCCTTGTCGTCAAGCTCGTCCTCGTATTTTATGAGTCGGTCGCTGCGTCAATCGACATCATCGTAACGCATCGAGATTTATTAACCGCCCTGCGCCCCCGCGCCCCCACGCCTCGCCCACCCCTGCACTCTTTATCCGCCAAGCGTTGCGGTCCGGTGCTGAAGTCAGAGATACTCGTAACTTCGCCACTGGCCCTCCTTTTGTGTTTACGATCTTTGTTCCTCTGTCAACTTCACAACTCGCCGCCGCGACTAGTTCTTCGAAGTTTGTTCGCCCCGTTGTAGTGTTTGACGTGCATCGATTCCGTTGTAGTAAATGTTTTAATTACCATCACTTGCAAGTTGTTCTTAATACATTCTCTGTAGGTTTAGTAAGCAGTGCCTGTTGGACTCTACTTACCAGATCAGATGTATGTTCGGGCTATGCATACGCTACGTTACTGAGACAGCTTCTAGTAAGATTTGCGGCTCGTCGTAGCCTCTATCGAAAGAGCATTTATTAAAATCATTTGTTGAAAGTCACAATTTTCTAGCTTAATTCATAATCTCTGTCAGACTAACAGTGTGGACGATTACATCTTTGTAATGTTATTCTTTAGTTATATCGTTTTTAAATGTCAAAGTTAGCGGCGGTTGCGGACAAAAGCCGCCGCAGTGAAAAGCTTCGCATCAAACGGATCAACAACTTAAAGCTTTATTAACGATACAATATTTCACGGACGCTATCAAGAGATTGTGATTCAAAAATATATTTTTGTTTTTTGAAACATAAACTAAAAATAAATTTGCTATATCTGGTATCGTGCGGGTGCATGCACGGATATTTTAGAATATGTTAGGTTAGGTTAGATATTCTTTGTTTATTCTTTTTATTTTCTTTTGAAAATGGAGACTAACAAACATTAAACATCGGTGACAAGATTCATATTACTTCCATATCTACTAGAGGTAATTGAAGATTAGATTAGGGAACCTAATAACTAACTAACCCTAACAACTGCGTGAAGCACGTTCCAGAGTATTGTAGCATTAGCTGCAAGAAACTGTTGACAATAATTATATATCCTGGTCCCGTTTAATTTTGAAATGAAAATGTTCCTAGTAACTCACAAGGAAAATATACTCGATGTACAGGATGTTTTGTTGGCTTTGTTCACGTCACAAAATAAACCACCGAGAAAAACAATTGACAGTTTGCTCAGCGACGCTCTCGCCTTTGGCTTAGTCACTTCTCCTCTCAAAGTGTTTACTTTAGCAGCTCCAGCGGCAATCACGACTCCATTAACTTTGTTCTATCCCGGGATATTCTTTTACATGAAGATATTTTGCACAAATTCGCTTCGAAGCTTAATTTACAACATTGTTATGAAGACTTTGTTTTATAAGCATATCAATCAACACCGAAAGTGAATAAATTATTTTGGTGGAAAAGCAACCAAAGCAACGTAAAGATAAAGTGATCTATTTCATATTGTTCCCTATGCATCGGCGAGAGTAAAGTTGTGGGACGTGTTGTTTCAATAATAACAAAATTTGTACCTTTAATACATAAGTCGCAATGCGCAAGACAATAAAAGTCGCCGTGTTCGAGGAACATTGAGTTCACTTGGTGTTTAAACACAACAAAATGCACGTGAATTGAAACATTGTTGGTATCAGTTGTGACACAAAGACGACGCGACGACGGCTGTTTGATTCGCGCTCGTCATCACATCCTCGTGAATACACGACCTTTTATACGTACCTGTATTTGTTTATATCACCTTCAATAATTCTATGAACTTTTTGTGAATTTTCTAAACATGAAAATATCATATCATTTAAAAAAAACATAATTAACGGTAACGTAATTTTTTATAAATGATTTTATAGTGCTAATGTAACAATATATAATATTAAAGGAACTGGAATGTTTTTTTAGATCAAACTGTCAGAAACTCAAATTATTATGTTGTACATATATCTAATATTTTATTTATTCGTGTAATGTTACAGCGATAAATAATTCAGAGAGGATAGTGATTTTTTACCTCGATAACAATTTCTCCGCTCTTTCAATTTTAATAATCTGGCGGCAAAACAGTTCATTATGTTTAGAAACTCTGCATGAGATTACAATAAGTTGTGCGCTAAGTGCAGCTAAGTGCAGCTAAGACTTGCCAACGAGGGAGATTATATCGTGAGTTATCAAGGCTTAAGACTTAAGTAGCGCTGAATTCTTGAAACATTAACAATGCGTCTGACTAACATTGACTACTAACACCGTTCCAGATTCTAATATCTTATTATTAATCTATTCCAAAGCAATTGATATCTCTGTCGCGGCTTTAATTAAATTATAGTTTGTCATCATGGCTGCGTCAAACTTTCTAATTCTGGCGATGACTCATGATAGAGCTTACAATTTGTGTAACTTAAAGCTGTCTGCGCAAATTTCAGAAGAATTTGGTTCTCAGAAGCCGAGGCAAGTGACGTCGCGAAGTCATCTCGAGCCGTTAATTGAGTTAGCTTCGTATAATCCAAACGAGGAAACTTAAAGCGCTTTCTTAATATTTCCTTTGTATTGAAGCACTCTTGCAATTAATTTACAATAAATCAAATCAGCGGAAAGAATGATTTAAATCATCTCTTACGAATATTTACACGTCTTGTAGGTGCAACATTTTATTGCCTTCGCACAGTATGTCGACATCTGCAACAACTAAAAGAGTCTTAATAGTTTTAATAAATTTGTTACTCGGATTAATAAATAATAATCCGATGCCATGGCATTTGACCTTAGGACTGAGGATCAATAATTAATGGAGATTAATTATGCACATCCAAATATTATTCACGCTGTGTATCAAATAACTGCAACGTGATGCATTAACGATGTAAGACCATATGTGGTATAACGAGTAGATATGTGATATCGCCGAGCAAACACAAGTAGCGCCGTCAAATATAGATAGAAACCGAATACTATCACAAACTGTCATTAATTTAAAGTCATTGGTAGAGTTTCAGAGTTTTTGGCGAAAATTGTGTACATTAATTTTTTTATACAGCTCTGCTGTATGACTTGAACAAGCTTTAAAATTAAAATGTCCTGTGAACTGTTATAATAAAAATAGGTAACATTTACCTAAGTTACACCAAAATTAAATATAAGTAAATTTTAGTAGAGAGCGGCAAAGTTAATCAGAGAGTTTTTTTGCAAATATTTTATTTTTATCAATAAACCTCATTTCAGACAGGTCCAATGTTTACTGAACACTAAACTAGGGCTGTCTTGATCAAGTCTGTAAAGATCTCCTATGAATCAGAATATTTGCGGCGTATGCAATACGTAACATCATTGTAACAAAGTGACGTCAATTTGTGACACTACACGTAGGAAAAGCGGGAGAGGAAAGGAATGAAAATATGATTGTGTCACCAAGCATTTTGAGCAAGAATACAGTTCTTGAAACTTCCCCGGTCGAATCCCGCCAACTAATAAATCTAATAAAGTTTAAACTTGTTAACAACTTGAAATGTACCAATTGCAGTATATTAGACAAGTTCAGTTGTAAGCAAGTGGCAGGCGGCGCGCGGCGGGCGGTGCGCAGGTGTCGGCCATTGGAACACTTTACAACTTAATTAATGAGCACTGTCCTCAGCAAGCGTTGGCCACCAGTCATGACACACAAGTCCCTAGTGTACATTTTAGTTCTGATGCTATTTCTCTTTATATTCTTGCAGTCACAACTCACAGTTCTATTCAGAACGCTTACCTCTGTACATGGAGGTTGTTATCGCTTTGCGAAGCAGCAGGCTGCGTGCAGTGCGTGCAAGAATATGAAAATAAAATTTACAGGCAAAAATAAACGAGTAAGCACGTCCTGTTGGACTGACAGCGGCTACTCTTGCTCCATTGCAGCTCTGGTTATTTTTGTTACGTTTTCAATTAGTTTATGCGTTTTACCAAAACACAAAACATCGATACTTAAACATTACTCTGACTTGTACGTGCAAGTTATAGTTTTAAAGAGTTCAAACATTTAGTCTGTGCATTGCTACTTGTTTATCATCGTGCCGGGAGCTTGGTACTGTAAGGCGACATTGAATTTGTCAACTTTTAATATCGGGTACTTCCTCAACCAGGAGGAAGCTTGGAGCGTATCTGCGCCATCTGCCGCGGCACTTACAAGTAATTTACCGCCGGCCGACGCGGAGGCGGGGGGGGGGGGGTTCGGCATTGAGACAACTTTCGGGATCTGCTCGTAACGCACACGTGGCGTATCTAATTGTCCGCCTTTGTTCACTATAAACCATTCTAAACTTCTATACTAGAGCCTATTATATTTACGACGTGCGTTTCATAGATCGAGGCGAGGACTCGACATCTTTGCGTAAGAGGATGGTGACAATCTTCGGGTTTGGTCGCTTTTTTACACAGAATAAATTAAGTGAAGTGAAACTAAATACTTTCTGTTAGAAAAAGCATTGGCAGCGAGATCCCTTTGTTAGATAAAGCGGCCATTAGCGATCTGATTAGTCATCACACAAATGAACGCTTCTTTGTGGCCGCCCTTTTGTGTCGATTCACTCGACTCGATTTAGCCTTCAGTAAAATGCTTGAAATAAAATCAAGTATCTTATACACGAAAGACAAAGTATCGAACTGAGTTGCGACCCGGAGATAACGTAGTGTTGCTGTATAGTGGTGCGTACTCTGGTTTATTGTCGATGACAAATTTAAAATTTCTTTGCAAAGCTGTTTCTAATCCTAGCGTTCACAATGACGGCCGGCGTGCATTGCAAGGGTCTCAACGCATCTTAACGGCGTCAACACGTATGATCAATCGAGACAAAGATTGTATGAGTTACGTTTTAGCAATCTATTAAGGATTCGATCTTTACGAACGCTTCATAGAAAATTTTTCAATTATGACCGTACACATTGCTAATATAGATACGCCCTGGCCGACGGCCAAACGTTGCGGAAAGAATTACAGTCCGACACGGCCGCCTGCCGAATATTCTTTACGGCAACATGACTTTAATCTAAACAACCTTCGTAATCTTTCTGCGAGTTCGAAGTAAAAACCTTTTTATACTATATTGTAACCAAACAACCGTCTTAGATATTACATTGTATGCGTTTGTAAGCCGTCACTGATTCCTAAATCTATGTTTATCTCGTATACCGTTTTATTTTAGTCTCAGAATAACTTCAATCGTCTCAAAATAATATTGTTCCGTCTTGTGTTTCTTCTCTCCTGGTGAACTCAAAATTAATGTGTACTAAACTAAGCATTGACAACATTCGAATTACATAACGATAGCATGCTCCTTATGAATCATGCATGCATCATCAAGCATGAATCTTGTAAAAAGTTTCAAATTAACACAAAAAGTATATTCTCCGCGGGGCAGTAAAATTAAAGCTTTTTCGCGTGTCATTAAGCACACGGCCGCAGTTCGTCATTAAGAGCGCGTCCATTAATTTTCCGTCGCGTCAGTGAGGCGTCGCAGATAAAAGTTACAATTGTCGAATTTGCGAGCATTCGAATGTAAATCAATGTGGACGATTGAACCATATCAACTTTTCTTATATTAATATGTTAAAACATAATATAAACAATAACGATACACTGTCTGCTATGTCTACATCCACTCCCCGTGTGCTATGTCTACATCTCTGCGTTATTGTTGGTAATAGTTCCCCAGGGGCCGGCGCGGGCTGGGCTTATTACTCTTAGCTCCTTCTAGAATATTCACTTCACCAAGTTTCTAACAAAAATACATAAAACTAAATCACAATAGCTAAATTTGTAGCTGGTCTATGTAGATTTGAAAAATCCATGTTTGAGATTTTAGTTCGGAAGCAAAACACGTTTGTGTAAGAGGAAGTATTTTGCATTTGAAATTGCTCTAATGCATCTGAGGCGGCGGCGAGCGGCGGTGGGCGGCGGCGCAGTGCGGGGCGGACTGGCGTTTTATGCTCTACGTTATAATGCGACTTCGTTAACTCGGACTTATCGAACTTGATAAATCTTTTGTAACGGATTAGTTAATATCAACTGGTTGCATGTGAACTCTATGCGCTACGAACAGGTCAAAAGCCATGACGAGGAGTTCATTCTTATAACATTGTCTCTTTTTGAACTTTTTGTTCAAGTTACAACAACACTCAAAATACCTCTAAATGACAAAGTTTTTTTCTTCTACTGGCCGTATTTTGATATCGATGAATACGGATTTCAATTTGGCACGTTCCTCGCGCGCCTCTTTCGTTTCTTCCAAATTCCAAGAATACAACGTCTAATTTTTTCGGAAGTTCAGTGTGCTTTATTTTAACAGTTATGAGGAATTATGAAAACATTTAAGAAAATTGAGGAGAAGGAATGCAGGGTCATAATTTTTCCGTAAAATTTCAGCGAAACTCATATTGTGTATTTCTACAATAGTTGTAAGATGTTACCGACTACCGACCAATCACGTCTTTTATTAATCTACATTATATTATGATGTCGAATATTAAATAAAAAACGTGTTTGTTTTCCGCCTTCTATAAAAAATATATTTGTGCTATCAAGTGTTCATTATGTACATAAGTAGCGTTTACTAGTTACCACTAATACTAGTATATGATACCAGTTGGCAAGTCAAATCGTCAAACTGTTTGGCAAGAGCTCAGTCCTTAAGCCTTAAAAACCCATATATTCGCTTCCGCGTCTTTTAACACAAGTCCTTGGGATTGACAACGAATGTTTGCATTCGACTCGCAAAATATTTGATGAACCGTTTATTAGGATGTCCCTGTCGGAAAACTCCGCAAAAGTAAATTCAAATAAATCTAACGAGAGCGTAGATTTCATCGGCTAAGTAGTATGAGTTTCCTTGTTTAATTTAATGTACATAGCGCTTCGCCATCCTTCCTTCACTGCGAATAAAATTATATTCTGATGAATACAATCTTTTGATTTTGACTGCAGGCGCCGTTGCTATTATTTTAAAATAAAAGTTCCACAAGTGTTGTATGTTGTTATGTTGTGTTGGATAAGTGAACGATAACATTTCTCATAAAGTTATTCATCAACCATTGAACGGCTCAAGAACTCTAGCGGTAACTAGATGTGGAGCCGATTATATTAATATTCTATGAGAACTTTAACACCAGTCAATGTCCTGCACTAGCTCTTACAGTGAAATTGAAAAGGTTAGGTTAGGTTAGGTAGCGAGTAGTGATGCTTGGTTTATTTTTACGACAAGGAGATACTATACTATACTATCCATTGTTTAAATCTTAAGGCTTTAGTCGTAAATTGTTGATCGGATTATGTTGCGGTATCAGAAAAGTTTGTTTTACATTTGTTATCACAAAGAAATTATTTTGTACCACTTAAGTGTTTGTTAATGTTGGCTTTCGAGGATAAGGCATTCTGTCACATTTCAGCTAATTTTAAATCCAAAAATTTGTTTTTTTTTTTTCAACTCTGAATTTTGCACGACTTTTGGCGACTTCGTTCCATAATAATGGCACACAGTGCATTCACAAAAAAATATCTACTTCACAGTGAAAACCGCTAAAATATTTTGCGTGGTTTAAGAAAAAGCAGCGGACAATGTCTGGTCACTAGCTAACAGATGCAGAAGGCGACTTCTACAAAAGATACCGTCAGAGGTACACAGCTTCTAATAGAACATGAGTCTATCATAATCTCTGTTAAGCAGTTAAAGTGAATAAAATATATTATTCGTAAAAAGTAATATTGTTTCTTTAAGCGGCTTTCATTCTAACATAAAAAGATCACGACCGCAGCAGTTGAAGGCTTGTTCATCTGTTGTTATAACAATGGCCTCGTTAACGCACATTGTTCAAAATAAACAACAGCGAAGTAAGAAAATGTTGCAGGCGACAAGTGTCCGCCGTCCGCCGTCCGCCGTCC